>WSTG01000843.1:0-13345 GCA_019616325.1 Ceratobasidium sp. 394
TCGCTCTTGGCGTCTTCGAATTTCTCGCTCTTGTTATCATCATCTCCAGCATTCGGGTTGACGATTTCCGCCGTTTGAGCTTCGATCTCCACCGTCTGACCTTCGATCGCAACAGGCGAGTCTGGAACTGTGAGGGAATCTAAAACGGGAATGGGGATAGATGGTGGCATGGGTGATTGCTCGGGGTTCACGACAACCTCGGACCCGGATGCGGAGCCGTCTTTGGGAGCTGGCTCGTGCGTGGCGAGCATCGCTTGGGGAGCGGCGATAACTTCGAGGACTGGTTTCTTCTGGCCGTCTTCGTGGTAAGCGAGTTCGATAGCGGTGAGGTCCTGCCCGCCGTAGGTGTCGACATCAGCGGGGAGAAGGTCGCCGTATGCGTTGGGGTCGAAATCTACAATAGCGATAGCCAAACGTATTAATATATTGACTTCCAGGATTCAATTTAGACTGGGACGCACTAACTGCGATGGAGCTCGAGATACAAGCCTCAGTCCAGACTTTGCTCAACTTCCGGTGATCCCATCCACTAATAGCATCTTGGAAGTAGCTCTATAATCCATCGTAAAATGAGTCCCATATTCACCAGCCGTTACACGCTACGTACCCGGTTCCGGATATGCCTACGGTCCAGGCGGACATGCACGACATAATCGCCAGCTTCGAGCTTGTCTAGTTCTATGTTGACGCTTCGGCGCCAAAAGATCGTATGGGACGAAGTGGCGTATGGTTCAGATGCCGGCGCATCTATAGAAAGCCCCGGTGTTTAGTTAATCGACCAACCACCAAAAGACGCTGACGTACCTTTTCGATAAATCACAAATTCGAGCGTCCACTGGCTATACCCCGATATCTCCGAGAAGTACCGATCGTCCAGTTGAGAGAGAACGATCACAGCCGGCGCATCTTCGGTCACGCTAAAGGTAACTACAACCCAACTTAACCCCGCTCTAAAAATAAAGCAACAAACTCACAGCTAACGTCCCCATAATTCCACGCACAGGGAAAACTCCTCGAGTTCACGTTCAACCACATTGAACTCATCTTCCAACCACTATCAAACAGCTTGCTCCGCTCGATCATGGTCCACGTCTTTAGGAAATCGGAATACTCCATCAAGAATTCGCCGTCGTTGCCGAACTTGTGTCCGAGGTCGGGCAAGAGGGCGAGCCATTCGGGTGTCCATTCTTTCGAGCCGTCGGACCAGGCACCGGTCCATTCGGTTTTTCCCCATGGGTTGCGGACCCGGAGGAAGCGTTTGCCTAGAGGACGCTATTAGAGTTGTTTCAGGAAAGGTTGGATAAGTCTTACCGTTGACCTCGATGGCGCTGATTACGGAGTAGGCATGTCCGGCAAACAAACCTACGTCCACCAAAGCTCAGCGAGGAACACGATAACCCTTGTTGATACCTACCATTGACGGTAATATCATCGTCACCCCCGGCCATCTTGTAAATGTAACACCCGAAAAGGCGATCCTGGTTGACTTTGCTGAGCTCTTCTTCCCAAAACTGGTCAATGTCTAGGATATCGTGGACGTGGCAGATAGTAGAGACACCACTGGGAACAATTAATGCAGATTTGTACGCGACCAAGATTACTACGTCTGCGAACGTACCCAGTGAGGTCCTCGATAGCGTCGGCCGCAAGCCCGCCATCAATCGCGGCATAGTCCCCGTGCAACTTGGCGTAGGCCTTTTCCAAGAGTGGACTATAAAAGCATATTTAGATCCTCGCCATACATAAAATTAAATCCAAGAGACACTTACACCCAGGTCTCGTTCTCCGTCCCGCTCTTGGCGAAATACAAACTCTGGCCACCCTTGCGCGCGCCCGAGTTGAACCGGTCCTTGTCATTATGATACAAATTCTTCTCCGGCCGCGAGAGTTCCTCGTATTTGGGGATCGAGATGTAGAGTAGATCGTCGACGATGACGTCAACCCAACCAGAGTCGCGGTAAAAGATGAAGCCGTAAACCCCGACTTTCTCGTCGCGCTGCGCGCTCGCTTAGATTATCCAGTCAAATGTTCAGGCAGGATGCACGTACTGCAACACAGATCTTCTCAACAAGATCCTCCATCGTCGAAACCGTAGCAAGTGCGCTGAGTAACCAACAGTCCCCAAGTCGACCTTGCATGATATCAGACGAGTTGGCTCCGTCGATGAAAAACTTGGGCTACATTCAAGGGAAACATTTAAACCCTGTTAATTGTCGCAACGACGATCACTCACGTCATCGAAGATTTGATGGACGCGCATCACGTCCGCTGGTGTGTACCGGCTCGCTTGAGAAGTTGCCAGGCCGTGGAGGCACCGTTCCTTGTCCTCTTCAATATCGAACTCGACGTCGCGGAATCGGCGGTTACGGGCACTAAAACCCGAGTCAATCAACGATCAATCAAGTAGACACTAAATACGAACCGACATTGCTTGGCAATCGCCTCGACCTTTTTGCGGCACCTCTCGGTCGCGATCTCGAGCTCCCCAGTGCAAAGGAGGCCCTAATCTAAAATGTCATCATATAAAATTGCGGAAAAACAAGGGTTTTGCGTACAGCGCGTTCAGCTTGCTGCGTGTAGCCTCTAGGCGGAGCCGAACCACGTTCTATGACTCGATCCTGCCTCTCTGGTGCGTTCTGCTTGCGAAAGTGGGATGAGAGAAGTCCAATCATTGTGAGGGGGAGTTGTGGGGGATGGACGGAGAACGCGGAGCTAATATATATGTCATTGAATCACGTGATACGGGCAATCATTGATCACCGACCAAACAAAATGGGCGCTTCCCTGGTGGCAGTGGATCAGCATCACGGTTCGTAGCACTGCCCATCACACTGCCATTGCGTGAACAAGGGACGCGTGTCGATCGCAATAGCAACCTCGGCGATTCTGCCCGGGTATTGTCCAGCAGAATCAAACTCACAGCTTCGGTGTTGCACGCAGTTCACACAAAGGCGTTCTCATTCTTCTACATATGTAGTCTGCCTGCGCATAGAGCTCCGTAAGAAACCCGCGAGCGCTCCCCATAGCCTGATGAATCTCACCCACTCTGCGTGGAGCGGTCGTCTCCTTGGTGTCGAGGTGACAACAACAGTTCGGCTAGGATAATCGATTGATCCACCCTCTGGAGTTAAACCAAATCGTGCGAGTGCATATAGATAGAGGCTGACAGCGCAGCGAGCGCCTTCCAAAGAGTATTCATGACCTATTTTAAAACGGTCAACGCGCGCGTATTGTGTAACGGGATAGGCTCAGATATGACTTTCATATTCGAGGGCGACTGGATATGCCCATCCCTTTATTTGATCAACCGAGCTTTCCGTCAACCCAACAAACTTGTATCCCACCTCTCGGTTGTACTGCTGATGGGCATCGCCATTCTGGCGCGCCGAGGCCTTGCTTAACACATTGTCGTATCCGTTGCCTGGCGGTTGACTTTCTTATCTCTGTGATTGGGCAACTTTCATTGCAAGGTTTCTCGAGTAAGGCTAACTTTACGCTGAATAAATGGACTGTCATTCCCCACCTGAGTGCCTTATATCATAACAGTCAAAGTGTCTAAACGCATTCATTGAGCGCTTTTGCCGGCTCCATTCATCTTTTCGTGCATTGTTGAACGCTCTTGTTGCCCTGATAGCATTTGATCAGGTGCCCACATTGACGTGTGTAAAGGGAGGATTGTGGACTGTATGGGCCGCGCGATGAATCGCATTACATCCCAAACGTTGTGTTACGGATAGCTCTATTTCGTTTGGCGTGACACATGCGTGCGTTCATCAGTCATCTACCGTGAGGTCGATAGATTCTGGGCGAAAACACCCCTACGTAAAGAGTGATCGAGCTATCTATGCATGGGTAAATAAACTGTGCCATGGGGCTGATTAAGTGACGTAAGTAGCTTCGATCACTATCTGAGTATTCGTACGTGATCAGCTGAAGTACAAACCAGATGGCGACGCTGGGAATTTACCCCCGTGCATACATGCGTAAAAGACTTTCGAGCAGAAACCAGTACAGTCGGGGGGAACAACAAATCGGTGTGCCGCATGGCGACCGTACAAATAAAAGGGATGAGGATATACTGAGGCAAAACACAAACTCCCAGCGGGCGAGGCCAAGGGAACACAATGTTGAGAGCATTATAACGTGTGCAGTGCGAGTATATTTTTGATTCATTGTGACAACAAATTTACCCCCACTCACACAATCCTATCGTTCTGGTTGCTCTGGGGATCGGCTGGCTATGGTACGCAGATTTCAAGTGAGGACGGGCCAAAGTTGGACCGGTCTACATTCGGAAACGGTTTATCCCTACAGCTCCAACTATGAGCACGAGTTATTCAAACTTGACAGCAAAATTGACTTACGTATGTTCTTCACCCAAAGGTGTGCCGTAACCATGGCGCTGCTGCAAGTCTTCGAGTTCTACACCAGAATGTGTAGACCCTGTATCATCCGGACGACGCTCGGAACTAGAGAGGATTTCCGCAGGTCCCATGTCCAGTACATAGTCGAGCAAAAAGCGGTTCATACGTATCGCGCTGGACGCGTCGTCGGTGCCCGCTTGATTCGTTTGAATATCCGGAGCATGGTAGTGCTCCTGAAGTCTCTTTCGAAAGCTTCTGCCTGCGAATCGGCCAACAAGTCCGAATGGCGAGAGCAACTTCGCTCCTGGAATATAATAAATAATATAATTAGGTCAAGTATGCGGCGCGAATCACGCCTGAGGAAACATACCAAACATGCCCCAGAATAGAGGCCGTCCAAACAAAAATATGTGTATGCCTTGCAACAACGCGAGAAGACCTCCGATAGATCCCAGAACATCGAAGGCGCTGCTCTCTCGGTAGTCTTCTATCACTTGACAATACGGACCTTGCCCGTTTTCCTTGAGTTGTCTCTGGGTGACGGCAGAAAGTCGGACCTTGTTGCGTAGTTGGATAGACCCACAAGCCACGGCACTTAAATTTTGAGCACCAAGCGTCATACATATTGAGGATGTTGAATCGATGGGGCTCGTAGCAGAGGCGGCTATGAAAGGGTGATTTCCCAGACGAATATAGTGAGTCCAATCGTGCTGGGCGTTCAACCCGTAACCACTCACTCCATGGGTAGAAAATTATGTCACGATAGCTCTGTTGAATGTTTTCAGTACAAATTGGTATAGCTGGGTAGATCAGGCCTCGCTTACGGGCTTGGAACCGGTAATTGCATCCTTGATTCCGGATGACACAATGAACCTTCGTATAGTCATTGTGACATTGGTTATGATGTGCTGGCCGGGAGAGGGTTGTAGACCTGATGTGAGATATGGTACTAAATTGACTCGTGAATCATCCTCCACAAATCTTTCACCAATCGGTAATGCCATGAGCCAGAGATTGGGATAGCCTGTGATGTTTCGTTGCACGGCCGTACTCTCGAGAGCAATGGCATAGTCGAGTTTGTCAAGGCCAGAAGTGTAGGAGACTAAGCACTGGTATTATCACCATGTCCGGACCATAAGACCCAGCCGGCAAGTTGTGTCAACGTACTGGGACAAGCATAGCGCCGATATAAGGCAGTTTCGTTTGACCCGTCCCGATACCCACGATGTATTCCAGCGTTAATGCAGTCAGATATCCCTATAAAAGGGATTAGCTCTCGGAACCCAACCCCACTATTTGTTAAGCATTGACTTACATGGCTTAGGCATATATACATAATTGTTTGTCGCTTGAAGCTTAACGTGGTAGTACTGTAAGATATCTACCTCGTTCAAAGAGTTGTTTGTGTGACCATCATTTGGGTAGCTCTGTGTGTTAGGCCAGAATCAGCGGCAAAGTCAGCTACGTTGTGTCACGTAAATTGTTAATCACGCACAAGTAATACAGATATGGCCCCTTCCCCAATACCACAGCCCCGAATCTGAGTTCGTATTAGGAAGTCCTCGTTCTGGAGTTGACTAAGTAAGATAACCATTCGGACAATGACCAGGGCAACTGCGGCAAGCCCAAAGATGTTCTGAGCGAGAGCGTAAGGGATCGTCTCCACGGGGCTGAAAAATACGTGTGCCAGCTGGCATGAGTGATAATGGTCATTGGTGACTGAAATCTCTTATACCCACTCACCGGACTCTTCGAAAAAAACTGTTTAGGACAAAGCGCTGGAACATTCTCAGACGTAGAAGCCTAGCAGTAGCCCGTAACCCGGATACCGAATTCAACCCTGTTTGTCGGGGAGAGCCAACCCAAGACAGCTTTTGTGATTGGATTTGCACCCCCATTGATATATCCCCGGCATTCGCACCTAAATAGCTGGAGGCAGGGTGTCTAGACCTTCTTGCCAGAATTATTGTCTGCATGAACAATATGACAGATATTATGAAAGTTAGCCCAGCACTGGCTCCAGGAAGGATGACCGAGGTCTCCCAGTACGGGGAATCATAAGGTGGCAGGTTCACCAAGAGTACAGTTGGACCTAGGAGTGATATGCTTCATATTAGTCACTAACCTTATCCGTATACCGTAAATATGAGATCATACCAATAGTCAATATTACGATGACCACAGATATACTTTCTTGTGCGAGGAGCGAGCCGACGAATGAGTGGGAACGTCTTGAGTCATAAGCTAGCCTGGATTAGTTGAATAATCCGTCGCTCCAGCTCACGCTCACGCACACATTCAAATCGGCTAATTACTCACAAGAAAAGGCCATTTGCAATGCTAATACTCCAAATCGCTAAGTAAATATGAGTGGAAGGACAATAACTAACGACACAAAAGCCCTACCGAGTGTGAGAGAACACAACGAGGTCTCTTGTGAAGCGAGGCCCGCATCGAGGCCGGCAATCGTCATATAATTCTGCCTCACCAGGTTTGCCTTCCTCACCGCCAGAATGAGTCCTGGAATATCATAACATAGTCGCACAAGGGAAAACCAATAAAACCACTCCTTCATAATGATTGTATGAGCTGGAGTGAGGGTGACTGCCGTCGTAGACGAATCTGAAATACAACCAGCATCTTATAAGCCCCTCGTTAGCTTTATCGAGATTAACGTCGCATTGTTAGATGAGATGACTGCCCCACCGCGCGACCTGCTGTTGCCGGGTACTGCCAGCTTGGGGCATACAGTGAGGCAGGATGCAGCATGTGTACCTCTTTAGTATATTAGATTGGCTTGTTAGGCGCTCGACCCATTTCTGAGCTGACGCTGTCCATGCATCACTATCAGATCCGCTCATCGTTTCGTCAAACACATTGGATCCGATACCTAACCGTGTCGTTTGCGCCGTGGGTTATCTTTTTTGGGGGTGGCTGTACGTGCTTCCAGGTATGCTTACCCCCAATGCACCGCCATTTGACTACATCACTCGCTTCCTCCAGTCAGCCGATTCACGGGGCTCTAGGCCCTCGCGCGCATTGAGGCTTGCATCGCCACAAGCACGTTCAGACGAGAGACGGAGCGCGGCTGACTCCCAGCGGTCTTGGCGCGTTAATCTAACATTAACATACATCTACCTCATACACGAAGAGCATTCTAAACATGTACGAGCGGTCGTTAATCCTATGTCAAGTGAATGTATGCGTGACCCCTTGTTGACAAATAACTGGTTTGCTCAGCAAACTAGCCAACCTTGTAATTGCCACCTCAATGCAACCGCGTTTCTTTACCCTGTAACATATCATAGTGTGTTGAGCGCATTCAACGTTGTGGCGCAGTGGATTACTTAAGCGCTGTCGCTTATGCTAGCTTTCTCCTATTGTAACAACAATAAGTAGGCGGCCGACTGGATAATCTATGTATCACGATAACCTAAGGGGCGCAATGCTAGACACGAACAGTGTTTTCCACCGGCTTTACCAGGCACTCTCGATCCCAAACATTTCAACCAGTGAACAGTCGATCAAACTTCGGCATCCGGGATAATTCACACCCGCGTCGCGGCGGATCGTTTCCTCGCATCCCAGTGGGTAATATATCCGTTCTTTATGCGGGCTGGACTAAGTCGTGCATGCAAATACTGTTTAGATGGACTAGCCGTGCGGTGCACGCCTTCTATGAAAGAAAAAGCGACGCGCAGTCACGTGACCTGCGTACTGGCCGTGCACTCTCCGCAGGCTACGGTCCACGGCTGCCCAATGTATCTTTCCCGAGAGATTGATTCATCTTACGGTGCCAAGAGGGATCTATGGGTAACAAGCTGCGTCTAAGGGCATCATGACCCTCGATCACAGTGTAATCAGCCATGAGATGCATAGCCGATGGTACACATCACGATGTTCTACCCCGAGAATTGAGGGAGATGTGGTCGGTTTACCTGCTAGGAGCTTTTTTTTTTTCTTGGGGAGGGTCCCGGATCCATAAGCGCCGACTCCGACCGAACCATTTTTCAAACTGCAACAAGGGCTGAAATATTCTTACACAAATAACAATTGAGTCACCTATGCATGAGTAAACAAACTGTGCCATGCTGGTCAATTGGCGCAACTAGCCTGGGTTACTGTCTCTATATTCGTACGCGACCGAATACAGTACAGCAGATAGCCAGGCTGAGAGCTTACATGTGCATACATGCATGAAAGCCTTTCGAGTGAAATAGCAAACTGCGAGTCGCACAGCGAGTATAGGAAGAAAGAAAGAAATAGTTGAGGTTATAATTGATGATTCTGGGGACGCCAGGGGAAACGCGGACTCCCAAGTGAGACCTATGGGGATGCAGTTTTGAGAGCGTTATAGCAGAGGCAGTACATGTGCATGTGGACTTCTCCTGTGATAAAAAATCTACCCCTACTCATGCGATCCTATTGTTCCGATCGCTCTGAGAAACGGCCGGCCATGGCACACTAATTTCAGACAATGACGGGCCAATGTTGGACTTGTCTACATCCAGAAGCGGCTCCTCCCTGCAGTTCCAACCATGGGCACGAGTTACTCTTGAAGATTTACGGCAAAATTGACTTACGTATGCTCGTCACCCGGAGGTTTGCCGTAACTCTTGTGCTGCTGCAAGTCGTCGAGTTCTAGACCTGCGTGTGTAGATCCCGGTACGTCATCCGGACGACGCTCGGGACTAGAGGGAATTGCCGCAGGTCCCATGTCTAGTACATAGTCGAGCAAAAAGCGGTTCATGCGTATTGCGCCGGACGCGTCGTCGGTGCCTGCTTGATGCATTTGAATATCAGGAGCATGGTAGTGCTCCCTAAGTCTCTGTCGAAAGCTTCTGCCCGCGAATCGACCGACAAGTCCGAATGGCGAGAGTAACTTCGCTCCTGAAATACGATTATTAAGTAGGACTGGTTTGAGTATATGGCGTAAATCAAACCTCGGGAAACGTACCAAACATGCCCCAGAATAGAGGCCGTCCAAACAAAAATATGTGTATGCCCTGCAACAAAGCGAGAAGACCTCCGATGGATCCCAGAACATCGAAGGCACCGCTTTCCCGGTAGTCTTCTATCACTTGACAATACGGACCTTGCTCGTTTTCCTTGAGTTGTGTCTCAGTTACGGCCGGGAGCCTGATCTTGTCCCGCAATTGAATAGATCCGCAAGCCACGGTACTTGAGTTTCGAGCGCCAAAGGCCGTACATATTGAGGATGTTGAATTGACGGGGCTCGTAGCGGAGACGGCTACAAAAGGGTGGTTTCCCATATGTTTATAGTGAGTCTGATTGTGCATGACAATCAACCTGTAACCACTCACTCCATGGGTAGAAAATTATGTCACGATAGCTCTGATGAGTATTTTTAGTATCAACTAATTTTATCGGTACGGGTAAAGGCTCACTTACAGGCTTGGAGCCTGTAATCGCATCCTTGATTCCGGATGACACAATGAACCTTCGTATAGCCATTGTGACATTAGTTATGATGTGCTGGTCTGGAGAGGGTTGTATAGCTGATGTGAGGTATGGCACTGAATTGATTCGCGAATCATCCTCTGCAAAATCTTCACGGGGCGGCAACGCCAAGAGCCAGAGACTGGGATAGCCTGTTATGTTTCGTTGCACGGCCGTACTCCTGAGAGCAATGGAATAATCGATTTTGTCGAGGTCATAAGTGTAAGCGGCTAAGCACCGGCGTTATCACCGTGTTCCGATCATGAGACCCAGAGCAAAGTATCAACGTACGGAAACAATCATAGCGCCGATACAAGGTGGTCATATTGAACTCGTCCCGATACCAACGATATATCCCAGCGTAACTACAGTTAGATGTCGCTACAAAGGGAATTAGCTCTTGGAACATAATCCCACCGCCCGTTAAGTATTTACTTACATGACTGAGACGTGTTGAATGGATCAATGATTGTCGCTTGGAGCTTGACTTGATAGTACCGGATATCTAGCTCACTCATCGAGGCGTTCGTGCGACGTTCATTTGGATAGCTCTGTGTGTTATGATGGTATCAGCGGCAAAGTCGGCCATGTTACGTCGGGCAAATTGCAAATTGCTCACAAGTAATACGGATAAGGATTTCGATTCGCCATCATCACAACGCCGAATCTGAGTTCGCGTTAGGAAGTCCTCGTTCTGCAGTTGACTAAGCAAGATAACAATTCGGACAATGACCAGAGCAACTGCAGCAAGCGCAAAAGTATTCTGAACGAGCGCATAAGGGATCGTCTCCACGGGGCTGAAAAACATACGAGCCAGCCGGAATGAGCGAGAATGACCATTGACGGCTGAAATCTCACACCCACTCACCTGACTCGTCGAAGAAAGCTGTTTAGAACGAAGCGCTTCAGCCCTCCCAGACCGCGACGTGAACACCCAGCGGCAGCCCGCAACCCGGACACCGAATTTAAGCCTGTTTGTCGAGGAGAGCCGACCCAGGACAGCTTTTGCAATTGAACCTGTACCCCCATTGATATGTCTCCAGCATTCGCACCTAAATAGCTGGAGGCAGAGCGCCCCGAACTTCTTGACAGTGCCCTTGTCTGAATGACTAATACGACAGATGTTATGAAGGTTAGCCCAGTGCTAGCTCCAAGATTGGACACCAAGATGTCCTGTGGGTCTTGTACGAAGGACATAACGAGGCCTAGGTGTGATACGCATTAGTCGCGAACCTTATCCGTATACCGTAAATGTGAGATCGTACCAATAGTCATTATTATGATGACTGCTCCTATGCTTTGTTGCGCAAGGAGTGAGCCGATGAAAGAGTTGGAATGTCTCGAGTCGTGAGCTACTCTAGATCGGTTGGATAATTCAGGAGTTGCCGTTCATGTTTCTACACACATTCAAACTGGCTGATTACCCACAGGAAAAGGCCATTTGCAACATTAACAATCCAAACCACTAAAAAAGATCAGCAGAAGAAGAATAACTGTTGTCATGAAAGTCCTACCGAGTACGAGAGAACTCAACGGAGCAGAGTCTGACGTGTATACCATCATTGCCGCAAGACCGAGTCCCGAAATATCATAAAATAGTTGCACGAGGGAAACCCAATAGAACCACTCCTTCTTGATGAGCGCATGCATTGAGGTGAGGGTGGTTGCCGTCTGTGGGCGAACTTGCGGTACAGTCAGCCTCTTATGAGTCACTCGTGTGGCTTGGTCGCTTAACGCCACATTCTTGAGGAGATTCAACCTCTCCTTCGTACGAGTTACTGTTCTCGATGTACAGCACAGGCGGTTCAAGCAGGATGCATGCCTTTTTAGCACGTTAGGGCGCCTAATCTGCTTCTTCGCTGTCATGGGCCATGCCTTACTGTCAGGCCTACTCATCGCTAAGTTAGAAGCATTGGGTTTAATCTATAGCCATATTATCCGTGTTGCGGGTTGTCCATTTTGAGAGCGTTTATCAAGGGTGAAGATGCTCTCAACCTGGACGGCTGAGCCAGATATGTCCTCACTCCCCCAATATCAAGCGCTCGTGTCCTATAGTCCGTCGGCTCATAGGACTCGGGGCTTGCGCACACCGAGGGTTGTGGCTTGCATTACAGCAAACACGTCCAGGCGAGCTGTGGAGCGCGGCTAACTCGTGTCCTTTCAGTGACCTTGAGCGTACCGGCCTTGCACCAGCGTACATCTACCTTGTGCATGAGCAGCACTCTAAGGATGTACTAGCAACTATGGATTCGATGGCAAGCGCATGTATGCGCAACTTCTTATCGGTGAACAACCAATTGTTCAGTAAAATGACACTCTTCCACCACAACACAACCGCATTTCACATGCTCTGTTTTTCTATAACGCAGTGTGTTGGGCGCATTCGATGCTACGGCGAGGTGGGTTACTTCGAACCTCGAGCATCTTTACTAGGGGGTTTCTCTTCTTTTTTCGCAAACTGCAAACTCCGGGTGATTAAGGCCTGAACCTCGAGCACAGCTCGCAGGGAAGGGCTGGGGCGCACCGGAACAACGGGGGATCGTGTATAGCGGGCTAACGGAGATGGCGGGTGGGACGAGAAAATTGCAAGGTCGGCGGAGCGCAGACGAGGTCGAGTACGAATGCGCGGCAACTCTGGAATGGTTGCGTGTGTGTAAGCACCGGCGCTTATCGGGCCTCAGCATGCTCCTCCGTGCGCAGGCTCAGGTTCACAAGCCCAGTAAATGTAAGTAGCTTGCTGGATGACTATGTGCTGCGAGAATGGAGGCATTTTAACAGTAGTGGGTCAATTTTACTCGACACATATAGTGCTCGGTACTAGCTCTATTCTCAGCCTCAAACGTTTTGCTACCACTAGTGGACAGTCGATCAAACTTCCGCATTGTGGAAGATTATTCACGCTCGCATCGCGGCGGGTCGTTTCCCCGCAGCCCAGCGGACAACATATCCGGGTTCAACTGAATTGTACAAATATTGTTCGGATGAGTTACAGCGTGGCACATGTCCTCTCTGAAATGCGTTCCTTGTCACACGAGAAGTACCGTCAGCGAGCCTAGACAGCGTAGCGAGTTGTTTTTTTTATCCAGCTTTATTTATTGTTGTTTCGGGGCCATGCCCTATGGTGCGACGCTACATGACAACGTGTGGTCAGAGAGTAAAGAGAAGAAACCTAAAATCAGAGAACAGGGACTTTGCCCAAAGCAGGCACGGGCACGCGTAACGAGTTTGCCAGCCTTGAATGCTGGGCTGAGGTGAGAATTCCTCCCGTTCCTCAGTCATCATTGCCGGCGGCCCCGGACATTTCCGGCGGCGTATCACGTTGTTCCTGTCCATCTGGACAACTTGGACAGCGTTCACACGCTCTTTGATGCCAATAGAGTTACAGTATGGATCAGATAAATTAAAAGTTGGAATGTCAGCAACACGTTCCAACGACAGGTTAAAGGTTTAGTCCGGGGCTAACCCGCCGGGATAGCGGGTATCGGGTATCCGCCGGGCGGTACGGTGAACCCCGCGGCATG
>WSTG01000844.1:0-13335 GCA_019616325.1 Ceratobasidium sp. 394
TTGTATGTGTACCTAATAACCGGTGAAATATAATTAATATTTGAGGTACTACCCGGCGAACTAACTTGTAGTTCGTGCCTGGGTACTACATTAAAGTACCTGTGGTACCGAATTGGGACCAAGCCCGGGCGCCGTGGAGGAACCTGAAACAGGTTTAAGTTCCGTCAAAAACCTGGGTATCAATTGTAGTTCGAGCAGCACACCCTGGAACCCTCAGTAAGTGCGTCCAGTAGTTCCGAACTCAAGTCGAGTTCCCTGAATTGCTACAGTGACAGATTCTCCCATTTCAGCTAGATACCGTGGATCATCTGAGCCTAGTTCACCGTCGGAACCAATGAGCAGAATTCCAGATCGGGTCCATATCGTGAGCATGACGTTCAACACACCCATCAAGTAGAAAACGACAACGAAAAACATGAGCAGAGGTTGAACCCCTGGCTGTTGCCGAGCTTGGTGGAACGTTGGAATAATATAGGCGATGTTGGAGGGAATGATGCAGGCAGCATAAACGAGTGGATAACTAGGGGTGCCCGCATTACTACGAGATCGCATAGAATAGGGCGAGAACCTACCATAGGAGTTTACTCGGGCTTTCACTGCCCTTACTACTGGTGGTGGAGCGGCTCTGAACATCGAAAGGGTTACGTTCGTCCTCATCGTGAGTCAATTGAAAATCCCTTGTACGCCGTTTCCCAAGGGAGAAATAAGCAGCGATGTAGAGGATAGCGCCTAAACCTGCAGCCCACATGCTGGTATCGCGCTAAGATGGTCAGAGGAGAGGTCATTATGTTGCAGTGGTACGCACGGGATGTATTCAACGACGACACGATGCGACATGTATCTCCTGTTGATCCAACACCCTCCATAATGATAAGGATCAAGAACAGCCCGGTGAGCATTGAGCCACGATTCACACTCACACCAAGGTATTGGCGCGTAGTACGACCTTTCACCATGTTCATCCGGCTCCATTCCCGCATACACTCGGATAGGGACGACCGCCCAGAGTATGACCCATATCCACATTGCAGAGACTACTGCCAGACAGTGCCATGGTCGGTAACCAGGTCCTCGTCTCAGGTAGATTACCGCAAAGGTGTATACGGCGATGAGTATCGTCGCAATGAATACTGCACTCTCTCCAATGGTTTGAATCGCACCTTGTATCGTGCACATCGGTCCAACGTATACTTCGTGTTTGTATGCCCAAAAGAGACTGAGGCTGGACCCGATAGACATCAAAAAGTCGGCGCATATAAGATTGATCTGGCTCCCTGTTAGCCTGGAGATGTACGAGGATGGGAATGATACAAGTACTATGAGGATGTCTATGTTTCCCCGCAACAGCCGCCACGGCCTAGGAGGCGGCTTACGCCGATTACGGCGGTAATTTCGCTGCATGCACAAAGTAAGACCATCAGTATATGCGTGTCGACGAGATATTCACACGAACCAGAATAACCGCGAGCAAGACTAGAATCGAGGCAAACGAGACGAGACCGGCTTCCGCCTGGAGCTTTTACCTCGAGTGTCAGAAATATGCAAGCCGTGCGTTACGGGCGACATACCAAGACTCCGACCACGGCCTCAGTTCCCAACTGCGCGTAAGAGAGCGCGTAACCTCCTGCACTTGTGAAAGCTTCAATACCCTGAGAGTCATCGGACGCAGCCATGGTGAGGGGCGCTGATGGAAGGCTAGTCCACACGACCTGACCGGTTATATACGGGCTGCCCTCAAGGACGGTTTTGCTAACCGGTTATATTTGCCCTTCAATAATCCGTTCGGGGAGATTTGGCCGTGTCACGGCAGGAACAGATGTCAGAACCAACGGATTCCACATTGCTACACGGCCAGGGAATGAACCACTGCATTGAGTGGGCAGTGAATTTGTTGCATTCAGAGGCTCCACCACTGAATGCAGAGCCCCACTACCGTCTTGGGTCGGCGCTGCCGGCAGCCCGGGTCTGGAGCATTGGATGCAGTGGGGTGGAGCTCTGCGTTCAATGGCCCACAGAATCCGGTGGAAAAGTCCGCAGCCCCGTAAGCGCCGGGATCCACTTCTGACGCTTCGTTCAGGCCCAAACCGCCGTCGTTCTGGCGATTCCTGCTGCGGTGGCCTGAATCCCGGATTTCCGCTAGAGGATCAACGCGGTGCTTCTCTCGTGTGATCCTCAACCAAGCGGAATAGAGTGTACCGTTCTTGCTTCTCACTGCATAGTCCGACTCCGCCAGAACACCTCCACGCTGTCGTCGCAGGCTCGCTTCTCATATAACCCCTCCCACATAATTAGAGCAAATGATCGTATATATTATTAGCAAGGCCTCAACAATTAAAAGCTAGCACAAGAAGAGTTTCGCCTACGTCAGCTTGCGGGGTAGATAGAGGCTAGTCTAGTCGTCGGTCGTGATGCGATGATCTACAAACATCAGCAATATAATCATGTGAGCGCGCCAGCATAATTGGGTAAAAAAAACACCTTGGAACTGCATGTTATTCCGTGACGGTACTGTTACTTGCCCACTAGCAGAGTCCGCATGCGGGTGAGCCACGCGCTACACCGTGGATCAACACTTTGCCAAACAAGCGACGTTACGCAGAGCATGGTGCTGCTCGGTGGACATGTACGAGCATTGACGCTACGATATATAGAATGAAAGTGCGCCTAAATACAACAATTAGAATATGTATGACAAAAACGTTCACTTGACGTTCACTGTGGTCCCAACGTACGAGTTTGGCTTGCACACGGGGCTTTGACTCCCATCCCTCTGTGGTCAATTCAAACTCGTCCGTCTTCGAGTCATACGTTTAGAATTGCCGAGCTTCGCAACTTGTTGCTGCACCTGGGGCCGCAAGAGGAACAAATATTTGGGTCAGGTGGAACGGATTGGGTGGGTGAATCTTTCGGTGCGTACCTCAAGATCCCGATGACGGAACCTCTCCTGGTCACAGCTGTGCCGACGTACGGCGACGATCTCTCCCTCCAAAGAAATCCGCACAAACTCTCGCCTACAGTCAAGGTGTTCATCAGTTATACAGAGAGCCAAAGGAAAGGTGCTGGGCAAGTCGGACGAAGCGAGAACGGAAGTCAAGACGTACGTGAGGGGACGCCGGTACATAGCGACTGAGGACTTGCTAGGTTTGTGGGATTGAGGGTCCCGGGAAGTACAGGGTTTACCGTACACTGGATGCACGCTGCAGGCAGGTTAGTCGAAAACGAAACCAATAGAGATTTCACTTACCTACTGGGCCCATGGTCGGCTCAATATCAAAACCCACCAACTTAGCATCGCGTGCTCCAACCAAATCCTTGGCCATGGAAAGCATTCTAGCCCGCCTGCCACGGAGTCCCGATAGTACCGTCAAACCTGGTTTTCGAGCCCACGTGCGTTTACTGTGAGCAATCGAAAAGAAAGGTGGAGGTGGCCAGAGTGCTTGGACGAACGCAAGGAGAACACGAGTCAGCGCCTCGAGCTTCACCTGGTGAGCGTGATGCAGTCGAGGGTTGCATCGTTGGTGAAGCGGGAGAGGCGTCAACGTTGCCGTCGAGAAAGGCGTTGGAAGTCTATGAAATGCTTACCGTGGGCCTGCGCGACGTCTTTCCGGCCATTCGCTTTCGAGGTAGGTCGGATATGATCAGAGTGCTCGCCGCTGGATTCCGTTGCAAATACACCACTCCGAGCGCCTGTCACGAAAATCATGGATTTTCTCCCAGCAACCTCGACATAAACTTCAATCCTAGGAGCACTATTAGCTTCCTCCCATGAAGAGATCGAAGAATCAACAAACGCGGCTCACCGTTGCGTCCCACCACACGGCATACAGTAACTATATCAAATTGTTTCGCCGATTTCTGCGAAGATTTTCCGACGTGTTATTAACTCAAGTTAGTAACAATTAGTTTATAACTGAACCCTAATCAACGCTCACATGTTTTACTAAAAGAACTTGTTGGTCTGTCTATCGAGGTGGAAGTGCGACTCGTGCACGTACCGGGGCAAAAATCTTGCTTTTCATCCGCGAGATGCATCAACGAACTCCAGCAAATCGTGCAGAAACGGTCCCAGGACATTTCCAAGGGCTCTGCGTCCGAGATTGCCGGCCCGTATCCAAAGCCAAGCGAAGTTTCAGACTCGAAATACCCAGGACTGATGGGGAATATCAGCAAAGCAACAATAGTTATCGTGGTTAAATCACCAACCTGAGCCAGCCGTCCAAAGGAGATGCTAGCAGCTCAACCAAATAGATCCTGGTGGTCTTGCAAGCGCCAATTCGCTGTCATCCTCGAAAGAAGAAATCGGGGGATCCAGGGATCCAAGGCGTGAGTATGCAGGGCTTCCGAAGCTTTCCGAGGTTGAGCGTCGCAGCGAGGATTGGAGCGCAGAGAACGCAGGAGAGGCTTTGGCGTCTACAAGCAGCACGGGCGCCGCAAGACCGAGCCGAATCACCCGATTGACTGGTCGAGCGCGAAGAGGCAAAGATCGCCGAAACAGCCGTGGGCAGAGACTCGTCGAGACTCCATGTTACGCTACAGCCACTGTCCATGCGCAAAAGTGCCGGCACATGGGTTGGTGGGGGACCGTTTCCGTCCGACAATCTCCGCGCCGGCTGATGAAGCGCGAGCATGCAACAAGATGCTGCTCGAAGCGGGTGCTGGGAGAAGGCGGGCCGTGTCACAAAGGTACAGACGAGAGCGAATATGGGCTGGAACACGATGGATGAACGAGTGATGCTGCCGGGATTGGGTATTCGAAGAGCGGCGTAGAGCCAGTCGTGAGTGGGGTGCCTATCGGTTTATCAACACGTGTGCTCGACGAGGGCGGCGGGAAAGTTGACGAACCTACGATCACGGGCGACGGAGGGTGCAAGTTCAAGCTAGCAGACGCGACCCCCTTGGCGCCATCAGCCGCTAGGCTGATCGGGTGTGGAGCGGAGATGGGTGGAAACATTGTCGTTGGGCGACGAGACACCGTCTGAGCTGATACCGTCTTCAAACACGAGCGAGCCGCTCTCAGAGCCTGGCGATGGTAAAGCTGGTGCAGGCAGAGAGGACATGGTAGTGGTGGATGAGAGGGGATAGCGGGAGAGCATGGTGGAGCGACGGGCCTTTATCCGAGGTGGGGCGAGAAGCAGAGGAGATCCACCACGTGGTGCGAGCACTGAGCTTGGTCGAAGCGAAAAGATACTTGTTGATCGTTCATGCTGTCGAGCGAGAGTTTATAGCCGTCGTCGTGAGTGACGTCGTGGCCGTGAAGAACAAGCTGCTTGCCGTTCAAGGGCCGGCGCCAACGGCCCGACCACCGGCGCTTTACCCGGGATTTGCTTCCGTTCCACCTTTGCCGATGGACTTGTCGTCTGTCTTCTGACCTGCATCGTGGCCACTCCTAGCACTGCACCCCCTTTCCCCACTTGCTGCGCGGCGTATGTTCCGTCTTCTTTTTGATTTCTCAGTCTAGGAAGGATCTTGTCTCACGCTGACACTGGGGCTTGCTTTTGACTCGGAAATTGCACGCGGCTTTGCACCTCACGGCCCTCAGATCGCAATCATGTCTCCAGCTGCGCCCTCCTGTAGACATTTCCGGTATGCCTTGTTGTCTCCGAATATTGAGCCGATCGATGAATAAACCGCTTGAACTTCGTGCGTCTGCTCGTGTGAGCGGTTCATTTCCTGATGCTAGCGACGTTCCAATTCGGGGGTACCGATGTAGCCATCTTTGCTTGACATGTGGTTTACTTCCGCGAGTAGGTGGTTGTCTTTAATATTCAGCGAGCATATCCTCCGACTACGAGACATACTAGTGGCCAAATCGTCCCTTGTTTTATGGCTAATTCGTATTCTTCTTGGCCTTGGACCCCTCCTGCGGCACAACCCAGACTCGCCTAGCCTTGTTTTTTCCACTGGAAACATTCATGGCGAGCACGACTCGGGATTCCTTCGTGCTGCTCGTGTCCCGCCTTGGGAGTCGATTCGCCAAATTAGAGGTAAAGAGAGCTTGTGTGACGGGCTCGGCCGGGATTCGATTGCCTGTAAAATACTGTTCGTGACGGTTGAGCTGTCGGGGTGTGCGCGTCTTACCGACTCCAATAGTAAATGTGACACCCGAAACGAGTACATTTGCGAGATGAAGCTATTGGCGGTCGCTGCAATGAAAGATTAGATTACTCAAGATGGAAAGTTGAGACTACGTACGCGGGAGTATGATAATGGTCGGTACAAGCCTGTTAAGGGTCGCAAGAGGCTCTTCGGAGGGTCGTTCTCGCACAAGTCTGACTGGGGGGGGCGTTCGCAAAAGAACCTGGCAGACGAGGAGATACGCACCTGACTGGACTATTACGATGGTGATAGCAATACTGACCGCATCGTCGAAGTTGCCGAGCAAGGCACTGAAGGCAATAACGTATCACAACCTACGTTCGGCGCTGGTGGCTACCGGGGAAGGTACTCCGAGGCAGGAACGTCTGCAACAGATGGATAATTTGAGGATCGATTTGGACATCAAGGACGAGGGTCAGTGTTTCTCGTTTGGCTTAGTTCAGAAGTAACCGCCAAATAAAACAGAGGGGGGGCGTGCCAGCTCTCAAACTCAGGACACATATCCCCTATAGCGACAAGCGACATACAGGCCAAGCTCATTCGGCTGTGAGCGAGAGCGACCAGCCCACCGGGGAGAACCAAACGAACAGTGCAGCCATAGGACTGGGCACAACTTTGTATGGCTTGGAGAGTCGACTGTTATACGTTAATTGAACGACGATTCGGGCATGAACGCGAACCCGGGGCGTTGCGGGGGTGGTTTCGTTGTCTGTGGTTTAACCGAAACATTAGTGTCGAATCGTCTATTTCCATTATACCGTGTTGATATATATCACATTCCATACACCTAGTGTTTGGGACGCTAACTCAAAATATTTTCCGATGCATGGTCTGCTGCTTCTCCTTTAGTTTGCTGCCTTAATTGAACATGGGATGAGATGAGGAGAATGGGATGTTTCCATGCTAGCTTAATCCAAAAAAGTGGGCTATTAAGTAGTAGATGCCGTTGTGCACCCCTAACAATAGGTTACAGTAGCAAAAGAGTGAGGTAAATAAATCGGCCGCCAATGTAGTAATGCGGCCGCTTGTTCTGTCCGTCGGGTACCACAGGAGGCTCTATTCATAAACGTAGCACAGCGGCCAGCTGCGGGTATCCATGACGTCTCCAATCTTGAGGGACTTGTACATACCTGCTCACACAACGTCGTCAACGAATATAATAGCGCATATAGAGTGGATCTTACCGGCCGTGGGAATTGGGCTTGTCTTGTTTAGCCAAGGACCTTGCCCATTTGGGAACTCTTCCAATGCGGACGTGTTCTTGATTATGGGATTGTCAGCGTGTAAATCAGATATCAGTGGGGGAGCGTACCCTAACAGATCCGCCATGAAACGCTGCCTTGTTCTTAGCATTCTTTTCTTGCCAGAGCCACCAAAGGCGGTCGACGTTCTGTACAAGCGTAAGTGTCGAAAAACAGTTATTAACTGGCTGAAACATACGCTATGATGCAGATGGAACATGGGCTAGGGATAGCACGGTCATAAGCTACGCTTGAGGCACCACACTCGAAGCACATACCTCGTTTGCGGAGAACGTCGGCGATCCTCCATCGACGGGGCAGAAAATCGTGTTCGCGGATCCTTTGGGGCAGCTAGTGCCCATATCCCTAAACGGTTCGCACGGTGAACAATGCGTTTCGGTTACAAGAGACCAACAGCTCACCCTCCCATAATAAGGTGAATGGCCGCATGCATTCCTACGATTTTTTCCATATAGTACTGGAACGACGTAAAGTCACCGTCAGACGTTGAGAGTAGCTTCGCGACTTCTTGCGGCGTGAACGTGGAGTTTGCTGACACCTTCGGGAGAACACCGAAATCGGGGAAGGGATTATATTGACGACGGAGCTTGTGCGCGCTGCAGAGCAAGATCAGCACATGAGAATCACATGAGTGAGCCTCGCATACATAGGATAAGCGAGGGAGATATTCAATCCGCCGGTTTTGAGTATGTGATCACTACAGGAGCATAGTGGTTAGGCTGCAAGCTCCGGCGTATGGTGATCAATGCGAAACGTACTCTTGAGAATCGCCGAACAGTGACCCAAGCCCAGACTCGGGATCACTATCCCACATCGCGCTCTTTTCAAAGTCGGCGGCATCTGGTACAAAGTTAGTGAGGATAGCTCTCGATGTGAGGCCAAACTACTGACCTTGTTCCCATGCTTTTGAAATGAGAGAAAGGTAGTGAATATCTGTGTAATTTGGATGAGCCGCAGTGCTTACCCCAATCTAAACAGCGCATAAGTGAGCGACGAATGCGAGACTAAAGTAACAAACGTACATGGTGTGACCCCCTTGTATCCACACGTTTGACGCAATGCATTTGTCCATTCATGCTCGTAGAGTCTAACCAAACCAGAGTTCAGCCTAGTGGAGCTGGCATTATGACCTCACACGACATACCGATGCCATGGTAAGAATTGCCCAGTGAAATGGATGATGGCTATGTAGGATCAGTTGAGTAGCTCATTAGACAACGATCGGTCGGACTACGTACGGTTGAGGTTCATATGGCTAACGACAAAATGATCAACACCTGCTTCATAAGGGCGAGGACATGTAATACTTACGCATATACAAGCTCGTCATAGTAGGTAGAGCTGTTAGTCATGGGAGCAATCTGTCGAGAAATCTGACATCAACGTTTGAATCGTGGCATAAACGATGAGCATTAACCAGGTCGTATGGATCACCGGAACTCGCAGGGTTGAGTGGAGGGTTGAGTTTGCCGGACCTAGGTGCTTTGTTGAGACACTCAAGACGGAAAACCGATGAGGTGTCAGTGTCGAGGGGGTGGGAATAGCGAAATTGGAGCTTACATTCACAGCAGCGATCCAATTTTTGCGTTCCGTTTTGGATAGAGCGCGCCATTCCTTGCGAACCTCGAGAGACGCGCATTTGTTGCTGGAATCCACTCCAGCAGCGAGAGCGACTGTTGCAGCAAGCACAAAGGCAGTAAAGGACTTCATAGCGAGGGAGTGTGTGGTATTCAAAAGGAGCGAGTGATATCGAATGTGAGACAATGGTTTGTTCGGAAGATATCCTCCCTATATATACACCATGTATATGAATGGAGTAGGAAAACATTCAACTGGGAAACTTACGGTAGCCGCAGGAAGTTGTAAGACAGTTCGAGATGTCAAACGCCGTCTGGCCCAAGTCGTTTGTCATCGTAAGCGACATGACAATTGAAGAGGTTTCACACAGCCCAGACCCCACAAGGAAGTGAAAGCGTAATAGTATTTCCGTTAGTTTGAAAACATGATAGCGCTGCGGGAATACTATCGTTTTTAATTCCCCAGTCCGAAGCACCATACAAGATCCAATGGTTCTTAGTCACGGAATGTTGTTGAGAAGAATACAAGTGCATGCAGGGACGAGCTCTGAGAAGCAAGGACACTTTGGGGAACTATGAGTGTGAAATATATAGGGCATGCGAGTTGAAAAACCTTGAGCGCAGAGAAGACACAGGTCCAGGGGTTGAAGCAGATCAGCCCAGGCAGCACGAGGAGTTCTGGGTTATTTGTTATGTAGCCAATGTACGCCGCCAGAAGTTAAGAGTCCCATTCACGGTCTATAACGTTACCAGGTTGACGTCGAGCGAACAGGTATCACTTGTTTCAGCAAGCCTTGGCTGGGACTTCGATGACAAGCAACCTAGCCGGGCTGGATACTGCCCTGATTGCACGTGGGTATCTGGTATATCTATCCGATCGCTTCTGCTCATAATGTCGGCTGGGGGACCATTAGATTTGATATGTCCGGTCGTACGACGGAGATGAGCAAGGGCGAAGGCGCAAGTTCGCCCTCTTCTTTCACGCGAGATTGGGCAAGACTGATCACTCAACAAGTGTTCGGCACGAACGGACCGGGCCGCGTGCTAAGGAGTTGGATATAATTGGGTGGGATCGGCAGGAGATGGGTGGGCGAGAGGCGTCGCAAGAGTGGCTTGAGCCAGTTTGGGGAAGCAAAGAGCGAGAGTAGACCGAGTGGGTGCGGGCAGGCTGTATTGCCGAAGAGCATGCAACCAAGCGAGGTAGAGACGAGACAGAGGCGGTGTTGAAATCATAAAGATGGGGTCGGGCGCACAGATGAGATGGTGGTTGAACGTACGAGCTTGCGGTAGCGAGCGAATTCATATTGGGATGCAAGATGTAGCAAAACAGCGCGGGGTGATGGAAAACATGAGCGTAGAAATGGTCGCGCGAACAGGGTTCATTTGGGAGCAATGAGCCGTAAGCGAGTTGGACAGGGGAGGGTGGAGCACGAACGGGTAAGGCAAAGCCGGTCGGCGTATAAAGAAGCGATCTAAGGGGTTCCAAAACGTTTTCCGGCTATTTGGTTCGGAGCCTGTAGAGAGACCCGAGTTTCTAGAGAGAAACTCGGTGAGTGAAGGAGAGTGGCGGAAATGTAGTACTCACCGGGCGGGTATTGGGGTGTAAATAGCGATCATTTCGTACCTCGTTGAAATATATGCGTACGACTACGGCGTAAGCGATATTATCTGTTAATGCGTAGCCGCTGGTTGACAGTGAATAGGATAGGCGCTGCTGCACGTGATCCTTCGGCTTTGACGTAATGCCGGTCCAGCCGGGTGTGGAGCGGGGACGGGTGGAAGGTTTTCGTTGGGTGACGAGACACCGTCCGAGCTGATACCGTCTCCAAACACGAGCGAGCCGCTCTCAGAGCCTGGCGATGGTAAAGCTGGTTCGGGCAGAGAGGACATGGGTAGTGGTGGATGAGAGGGGATAGGGGGAGAGCATGGTGGAGCGACGGGCCTTTATCCGAGGTGGAGATCCACCACGTGGTGCGAACAATGTGCTTGGTCGAGGCGAAAAGAGACTTGTTGATCGTTCATGCTGTCGAGCATAAGTTTATATTGTAGCCGTCGTCGTGAGTGATGTTGTGGCCAAGAAAAACAAGCTGATCGCCGTTCAGGGACCGGCGCCAACGGCCCGACTGCCAGCCTGTTTCCCGGGATTTGCTTCCGTTCCACCTTTACCGATGGACTTGTCGTCTGGCTTCTGACCTGCATCGTGACCACTCATAGCACTGCATCTCGTTTTCCCACCTGCTGCGCGGCGCATGTTCCGTCTTCTTTTTGATTTCTCAGTCTAGGAAGGATCTTGCCATTGTGTTGGCACTCGCGCTTGCTATTGACTTGGAAATTACATGCGGCAATGCGCCCCACCCCAGCTCCTACTTAGGGCTCCTTCGGTTTCGGTTTAATCACGCCCAACCGGCGGTTTGAGTGCCGGTTTTTGAGTCCCGTTAACCGAGCCGGCATTAGTCAGCAACCGGTGGCTCATCCGAGAATAACCGAGAATATTCGGTTGTGGCTCGATCAGCCGAGTCAGGCCACGCACGCCCCAATCCCGCCTCGTATAAAACAGGCAGCGACACCAGCACTCTCTCCAAACCTTAATCCCTCGAGCTTCGAATGGCGTTGCCGTCTGCTACCCCCTCTTGTGACGACGAGTCCCCAAAGCGGCGTCGCGTTGATGATGATCATTCCGCCGGCATTCCTACACCAACCCGACCCTCCGATTCCGAGCGACCCCTCCCCCATCGGCAGACTCTACGTGGGCGTGCAGCAGATTCCAATGCCGCGGACCATACCTTATTCGCTAAACACCGAGTTCTTGTATTTAATTTTGTAGGTGTATACGATTTAGTTCAGGATGATCTTGGGAGACTCAAAACATGTACCTTGCGCTGTGGGATTTGTCGGCAGGGGGAAGGATGGAGCTGGGGTCCAGAGGCAAAGGGGAAGAGATCGACGTCAAATATGATCAACCATATGCGGGGAAAGCATAGCTCAATCTGGAATGCTGCTGTGCAGGCCGATGCAGTTGCTTCGGGGCGAACACAGGCTGAGCCTATCAACGAGGCTGCACCAAGTGCGGCAGATTCTTTACCGGGGCCTTCTGAACTGGTACGTTTTTTTCTGTATATTATATGCGTACTCTATTGACCATATGCTCACTATACAGGCTTTCAATATTGACAAATTCTATCGGCTTTTGTGCCGGTGGATTGTTACGAGCCACCAGCCCTTCAGCGAGGTCGAGAACCAGGAGTTCCAGGAACTCTTGACGTATCTTAAACCAGCATTGGAGGGGCACCTTCGGCAGTCGCAGGCGATTCGGGACCGTGTCTTCCATCACGCCGAAGTGCTTCGCAGTTCTACAAAGCAGTACCTCACGTCCTTAACGGGCTTGATGGCAATTGCATGCGATGCATGGACATCTTCCAATCGTATTGCATTTCTGGCAATCACCGGGAGCTGGATCACTCATGATTGGCGTCTGGAGGAGACCCTCCTCGATTTTGTCGAGCTCCGAAGTACACATGATGGACTAAGCATGGCGAATGCAGTTGCCTCGGCTCTGAGCGAGCTTGGTATTGAGGAGAAGGTAGTTGCCCTTGTCAGCGACAATGCGAGCAACAACGGGACCCTCATAGAGCACCTATCAACTATGCTCGAGAAATCAGCTCCTGCGTCACGGTGGGATAGAGATAAGGCTCACATTCGCTGTCTCTCATGTCATTCACCTCGCTGTGATGTCCTTGTTGCGTGGCCTTAAGGCTGTTCCACCGTCTACCGACATTCGCGATTTTGACCCAAGTGATCAACACCTCACGTCCGACAAGGCTGAGGCATTGGTGGCGGATGGCAGTAATGAGTCCGATGAGCCTGACGACAGCACCTCAGTGGATCCGGCGGTCGACCTTTCATCAGCTGTGGCTAAGGTACACAAAGATTTGAACTCCTCGGCTTTGGGCTCTTACTTGTCGCGACCTGTTCTGGCTCTGGGTTCTTGGCTCAAGGAGTGGTCGTTCTGTATTCTAATGGTGTGTTTTGTAATGCTAAGTCTCTAAATCGTATTTGTGTGCTAAGTAAGGTACAGTCGCTGTGGTAGACGAGATAAAGCAAGATAGGGCGCTATCTTGCTCCTCCGGCTCCTTATATACATACATGAGTGTCCGCAGTCCGCAGTAACGAGTCACGTGTAGCGCAGTCCGCAGTCCGCAGTAGGGTCATGTGTAATACCTAGTGGTCGCGTGTGAAACCTCCTGGGTGTTGGCGCGGCTCCGAATCATATAAGAGCCGCTTTGTAATCCTAGGGTCACATGATTAGTCGTGGTCATGTGACCTGACCTCCCAACCTCCTGCATTGCTAGAGAGAGATTACCGGGAGGTTGTTACGTTACCGTGGTTATAGTTACAGGTCA
>WSTG01000845.1:0-13334 GCA_019616325.1 Ceratobasidium sp. 394
CTCACATGGTTTGAGCATAGCTGGTGATAAGATACAGACATATCTGGGGGTTTTCAGCTATTCCAAATCCATTAAAATGAGTTTCAAGACTCAGAAATCAGATCTTAGCCCTGTGGGTGGGTGTGTGCACCCTGGGGAATATTTCTGGGCAAAGAATATGCACGCTCTCCCTCAATGAATTTTTCCTGGCAAAATAAGGCACATATTCAGACTCCTCTGAGCATTCCGCATTTAATGATGCCCATCACATGTGATTGTGGTGGGTTCTGCAGAAGTGCACATTCAGGGGGAATATTTTCTGTGGAAAGAATTGTCACGCTCGGCGCAATTCAAATACTGAAGGGACTTGTGATGTATGGTTGGAAGGCTGGAATTTTGCTCTATTTAATGGTATATATCACATCAAATTGTGGTGAGTTTTGACAGGAGGCATACCTGCAGGTGCAGGAAAATGCCAGATTCTGCCAGAAAACTGGCATTCCTGCTGCAGGCTGCAGGTGCGGGTGCAGGAATGACCAAAACACCCTGGATTCTGGCTGCAGGTGCTGGAATCCGGCATTTTTCTCGTGCGACATCTTTAGGCTGTTTGAGTACCTGGTCATGCCTTTCGGTGTCAAGAACAGCCCAGCCACATTCCAGAGGTTCATGAATCACATATTCCATGATCTCATTGACATAACTATGGTCGTATACATGGATGACATCT
Organism: Ceratobasidium sp. 394; assembly: GCA_019616325.1. Classification (NCBI taxonomy): domain Eukaryota; kingdom Fungi; phylum Basidiomycota; class Agaricomycetes; order Cantharellales; family Ceratobasidiaceae; genus Ceratobasidium; species Ceratobasidium sp. 394. Next base: position 707 of record WSTG01000845.1, read on the forward strand.
TAGTCTATTCTGAGAACCCGGAGGAACATACTGAGCATGTTAAGGAGGTCCTCCAGCAACTCAGAAAGCATCACCTGTTCCTGAAGCCCCACAAGTGCAACTTCTACACCACAACCACCAGCTTCATCGGGATCATGATCTCCCCTGAGGGAGTATCAATGGAAAAAGAGAAAACAAAAGCAATAGTGGACTCGAAGGCCCTGACCACAGTGAAACAGCTACAATCCTTCTTGGGATTTGCCAATTTTTACAGGAGATTCATGTGGAACTTCAGTACAATTGCTAAATCACTGACCGACCTAACCAGAAAGGACAAGAAATGGGTCTAGCGCTACAATAAGCGCAATACTCATCCCCAGGCAGAGCCCAACAAGTACAATCAAGAGGATTATAATTATGAGTAATATTCCACATGACGAGGAAGTGGAGAAGGGGATGGGACGAGAAGAAACCCTGCCTCCCTGACGAAATATAAATACCTGGAGGAAGGCATCATGTGATGCCAACCTCATCACATGACGGGAAGGAGTCAGACAAGTGCAAACAAAACAGCATCAGGTGACCACAGGAGGAAGAAGTCACGTGACTAAGACTAAGTCACATGACCCTCACTATCTCGTAATACTGGAGGGGTCAGAGGGGGGGCACCGACCAAAATCGAGGAGTGGAGCCCCCGAGCGAAGTGAGGATCAGGGGGACACGACGAGCGAAGGGAGGGCACCCCCCAGAGATGCGTCATCACGTGACAAATGACAACGTCATGTGACCGATCAACAAAAAACATTAGGGTATTTTAAGGGAAGTGATGACTTACTCTCCTCATACCACTTACATGCCCTCCTCCCCCTCCACTCACAATGCAGTACTCCCAGACGACAATGAGTTCCTACGGTGCTGGACTGAGCAGGGAGCAACAGCGGAGGGCCGAAGAACACGAGCGGGCGAGGTCGGCCTTGCCATCACCAACATGCTGGGGAGCAACCCCACCCCAAGAACCAAGTTCTGGGCGGCCTACGCCAACGGCTCGAGGGTCCGCCTCGCTGATGCCCAAAGGTCGAAACCCCGACCTTCCCTCCCACTTCAGGGTGAGGACCCAAGCGGTGCTACTTATGTGGAGCGCCCTCAGAGGAGACCCCCAGCGGCTTAGTAAGCTGCTTCAAACACTTTTGCAGGAACCGACCAAACCACTGGCGGACCCTGGCTGTCGTCGAACAGCACAACCCAGAGGAGGCGAGTTACAACCCAGAGCGCCCCCTCCATGTCCACGCCTTGACGATCAGCACCAATCAAAAAGGGGGGTGGGAAACCCAAAACCCCCGCTTCTGGGATTTCGAGGGGTCCCACCCAAACATCGCCCTGAAGGAATTAAGGGAGGGCCCTGGGGGGTGTCCGGCCCATACAGCCTTCCATTATCTATGGAAGGACGTTGGAGCAAACGGGGAGGAGGTCGAAGACCTCATGGCCAGGGAGCTCACGGCGGAGGCCCTAGAGGGGATACTGGTGAAGGGGAAAGGTGGTAAGAGGAGCCAGATGCAGGTACGCCTGATGCCGACCATCCACCGCCCCTTGATCACTGACCTGAGTACTCAGGCGGATTTAGAGGATGGGGAGGAGATTGTCTCTGCAGAGACGAAAGAGGAGTTTTACCAGCGTTTCCAAGACCGACATAGCCCTCCTGGACGCTATCCCGGTCGAACTCGAACGACTGGTACTCGCCGCCCACATTGAACAGGCGGACCGCTGGTTCAAAAGGGAGGTACCCTGGAAGGCACCAGGAATGCGCCACCACATTCTAGTAATCGAAGGGGAGACAGGGACTGGGAAGACGGCTTACGCCTGGTCAAAGGGTATGCACAGCCGGATGTGCAACGTGTGGAACATGTCCGCCCTCTCTGAGGACGCGGATATATGGATCCTGGATGACATGGTCCATACAAACGGCAAGTACTCGCTCAAGGCCCTGAGCCAATACGAGGCCAATTTCACAGGTCGTTATAAGCACATGAAGGCAATGAAGGTGCGCCCAACAGTGATCCTAGGGAACAGTCAGGTGGCGATTAGCAAGTGCTGGTTGGACATAGAAGGAGAGGAAGGAGAAGCCTGGGTGGCCAAAAACATAGAAAGGGTGTACGTGGGAGAAGCCCCCTTTTTTGTATTCCCTTAGAGATATAATATGGACCTTAGAATGTCTCTTATGAAATCCCCCATAAGAGACCCTAAGGAGGGAATGATGTCATGACCCGCATACATGACAACCAAGTACTGACGTAATTGAGACTTAGCAAAAACACTGAGTCCCATTTATTAGATAATTATCCTATTTTACCCAAAGGTCACCGAGACGCTTTAGGAGTCATGTGACCTCAGTGCTTACGGTGGTCCCACCGCTGACCACCAGTAACTCTCTCCCTTGTAATGCAGTGGGCAGTGGGCAGGGCCACGTGACTGAGCAAATCATGTGACCCTGGGATTCAGCGTGGCTCCTATAAGATTCGGAGCCGCAAATAATGGAAGTGGGACTACACGTGACTAATAACCAACACACGTGACCATCTCAGTGAGGCTTAATAAGCCATCGACGCTACATGTGACTTTGTTGTTACTGCGGACTGCGGAATTGAGATGACTCACCACAGTCACTGAGTATATAAATAGGAGTAAGGCTTACTGAGTTCCTCAGTTAGCCTTATCTTGTCCACCACACCAAGACCGACTAGTATATAGCATTAGACACACAATAAATACACAACAAATGCAGATCACTCCCAGAACAGTAAATAGCAGAGAGCCACTGTTAGCCACTAGATAGAGAGAACTAGTGGGTCATAACATGATGGATGTCCATATGTTTGGACTGAGTGTGGAATTGGTTGTCCTGCAAGAGGGCAACTGTGGCCCAGTGGTCCATTGCAACAACAATACGGTGGAGGAGAGGTCGCCCGAGGTCACTGAGGAGTTGTCCAATCCATATTGCATGCTTCAGAGAGAAGGATAGAGCGAAATATTCTGCTTCAAGAGTGGAGAGAGCAATGGTGGGTTGTTTCTTGGATGCCCAACTCACCACTCCCCCAGCAAGAATATATACCTGGCCAGAGATGGACTTGTGATCCAGAATATTTGTACCCCAATCGGCATCCATGTAGCCAAGAGGTGTCATCTCATCATATGGTCATGTGGAATTCGAATCCACATATTTGAGAAGTTCTGCGTCCTTTCCATGGTACGTGATTCCAATATTGAGAGTACCTCGGAGATAGCAATAAAGTTGTTTGATCCCAGTGATGATTTCTGGTCCAGGATTGGATGTGAATTGTGACAGATGCTGTATGGCATAGGTGATTTTGGGTCGTGTGCTGAGCGTGAGATAAAGGAGTTCACCTATCCGGGTAGCACATGGGAAATCGATTTGGCTTCCCTCGTATTGCATGAATTGCATCCCTTGTGGCATAGGGAGCTTTTTGGGATTTGAATGTTCCATGCCAGCACGTGTGACAATGGTGGTTGTGTATTTCTCCTGTGAAACCGTAATAGTCATTGCGCATCTATCCTGGGTGAATCAGTAACCTAGGAATTCTTTGAGCTCACCAAGATCCCTCATCTCGAAGAGTCTCATCAGTTCTTCCTTGATCTGATTAGCATATCCACAAGTTGTGAAGATAACAATATCATCGACATAGACGGCCAGTATGGAGGTTTTGTTATCTCCGATGCAAACAAAGATGGATGGGTTGGCTGCTGCTCAGGTGTAGCCGAGTGTCTGGACCTTTTTCATAAATTCAATGTTCCAGATGTGAGGTGCCTGCTTGAGGCCATAGAGCAAGCTGATAATCCATAGTACACATCATGTACCGTCTTCATATCTGGGTACCTGTTCCATGTATAGCTCTTCCTCGACTTGCCTGTTGAGAAGGGCACTACGGACATCAAGTCCATACATGTCCCAGTTGTAAATAGCTGCTAAGGCCAGGAGTATGCGTAGCGAGTCTGAGCGTAGGACATGTGCAAAGACCTCACTGAAGTCAATGCCATATCTCTGGCCATAGCCCTTTACTACAAGTCGTGCTTGATAGCGTACAACTTCTCCATTGGCATTAGTCTTGAAGACGTTGACCCACCATGACTTGAGGGTTTTCGCTCCAGGTGGCAGATCTACTAGCTCGAATGTGCCATACTCTTCAAGGCAGGCCATCTCTTTGTCTTGAGCATGTGACCATTGATCTGCATCCCATCAGGTCAAAGTCTCTTTGTACAACAGGTGATCTTTGTCGTGCGGTTGTGTTGTTGCCATATAGGCATATTCAGCCCACTCATCTTCAATGCTGATTACCAAGTCGTCAACCTCTTGTTCGCTAATTGAGGGCAACTTATCTGGTTCATCCTTCTGATTTACTGCTGCTGGTTTGTTTTGAACATCCTCGACCCATGGCTTAAGATGTTGATCGTTATCTGGGGTATCACGTCCAGTAGTGTTCAACTTTGTGTAGCCTGGTCGCGACGTAACGCTTTTGGGTTGGTCAGAAGTGAATTCGACACCTGGAAGCTGTTGAGTGAAGCATGGCTGCTTCCCTCTAGCCTTCTTTAATGGCGGAGGAGGAGGTGCTGGAGTAGACGTTCCAGGCTCTGGCTTGGGCTTCGGCGGAGTTGACGGCTGGATCTTCGGAGCAACCACAGGAGTACCGGTCAATGGGGCTGGGGTAAATCTGCTTACTCCCCCTACAGTGGGCAACTCCACTTCATCAAGGTCATCATAGTTGACTGACTCCTCGGAAACACAAGGAACAAAAATTGCATTCCTTGTTAAAAGGATTTGACGCAAATCCACCTTGTAATACCGGAATGCGCATGAGTTTTCCCCATATCCCATAAACCGGTATTTGTTAGACTTAGCATGTAGTTTACAGTTCTTGCCAGATTGGTCAAGGACCCACAGCTCCAAGCCAAACTCCTCAAGATGGTTAACGTTCACCTTGCAGCCAAAGAATAGTTCATAAGGGGTCTTGCTGGTGGCCTTCATAGGGATACAGTTCTTGATAAAGTTGACATGCACTACAGCCTCTTGCCACAGGAATTGGGGAAGACTATGCTGCATCAAGGATGCCCGCGCAAAGTCTGTAAGGGTACAAATCATATGTTCCGTGATCCCATTTTGCAAAGAGCTGTGTAGGGCAGTTTGTTCCTGAAAAGTGCCTTGTCTGCGTATATAAGAAATCAACTCATCACTCTGATATTCTGGACCTCCATTCATCCTGAATCTTTAATTGCATTACCGGTCTGAGTCTTGATAAGCGCTTCAAAGTCCTTCTATCGCAGTCAGACTTCGGTAGTGGACTTCATGAAGTAGACAGCAGAGAAACAAGAGTATACGTGTATGAAGACAACAAAGTACGAGTTACCAAGTATCAATTGAGCCTGTGTTGGTCCCCAAACATCTGATGCAACGAGTTCGCCAACCTGTTTATACTTTGTCTTGGATTCTTGTGGGAACAGCGCAACTGTATGTTTTGCCCTGATACATGCTTCGCACTGGTATGACTTAGAGGACTCAGCTATAACTGGAATATCCTCTGGATTCTCTTTAGCCATCTGTTCAATTGTAGATTGAGACATATTGTTATGATCCGCTAGTTCTCTTGATCTAGTGGCTAACAGTGGCTCTCTGTGCTGTTTACTGTCTGATGCTGTTCAGTATTTATTGTGTATTTATTGTGTGTGATATGCTATATACTAGTCGGTCTTGGTGTGGTGGACAAGATAAGGCAAACTGAGGTACTCAGTTCACCTTAGCCCCACTTATATACTCCAGTGACTGCAGCAAGTCGTCTCTTATTCCGCAGTCCACAGTAACAAGGTCACATGTAGCGTCAATGGCCTATTAGGCGTCACCAAGATGGTCATGTGTGTTTGTTTACTAATCATGTGTACTCACTACTCGGGTTGTTTGTGGCTCCAAATCTTATAAGAGCCGTGTGAGGTATGAGGGTCATGTGACTGCTTAGTTAGGTCAGGAGTCAGGATAGCATTACAAGAGAGAGATATTGCAAGCCTGACTTGCGTAAGTGCTGTTAACCACCATAAGCACCAAAGTCATGTGACACGTAAAATGCTTCAAATGACTTCAGAGCAAGTGTGTTAATTAACTAATTAATCCTCTTGACTTAATATGCCTAAGTCTCAATGGTATTGCTGTCCAGCCATCATGCGCGCAGGGCATGAAATTATTCCCCCTTTCAGCCCTTGTATGGAGGATCCCAGGAAAGGCATTTCTAGGGCTTGTATTGGCACAGCTTAAGGGAATACAAAGAAGGGACTGGATCCCGTGGACACCCATTCTACGTTTTTAGCCACCCAGGCCTCCCCTTCCTCTCCATCTATATCCAACCAACATTTGCTGATCACTGCTCAGCTGTTCCCCAGAATCACCGTCGGGCGCACCTTCATCGCCTTCACATGCCGGTATTGGCCTGTGAAGTCTGCTTTGTACTGGCTTAGTGCTTTAAGCAAGTACCTACCATTCATGTGGACCATGTCATCCAGGATCTACACGTCCGTGTCCTCCAATAGGGCGGACACGTTCCATACGTTGCACATATGGCTGTGCATGCCTTTGGATCAGGCATACGCCATCTTCCTGGTTCCCGTCTTGCCCTTGATCACTAGAATGTGGTGGCGCATTCCTGGTGCCTTCGGGGGCACCTCCCACTCAAACCAACGGTCCGCCTGTTCGATGTGATTGGCAGGGTCCAGTCGTTCGAGTTCGACCTGGATTGCAGCTAGGAGGGCTGTGTCAGTCTTGTACACGTGCTCTGCATACGCTCAGACTGAGTTCCAGGCTGTCGTCATTTGGAGGGGGCAGAGTCGTTTGAATCGTTGGTAGTACTCCTCCTTTGTCGGCGCGGCAACGATCTCCTCTCCATCCTCCAGGTCTGCCTTTAACCCAGAAGGGTTAGTTCTTTCCTGGGTAGGGGTCTTCAGTGTTTCAGTGCTTACCTGCATCCGGCTCCTCTTACCGCCTTTCCCTTTCACCAGGATCTCTTCCACGGCCTCCACGGTGAGGTCCCCAGCCATGAGGTATTCAACCTCCTCCCAGTTTGCTCTGACATCCTTCCACAGATAGTGGAAGGCTGTACGGGCTGAACACCCCCCAGGCCCTTCCCTTAGCTCCTTGGGGGCGATGTTCGGATGGGACCCTTCAAAGTCCCAGAAGCGTGGATTGCGGCTGTTCCACCCGCCCTTCCATGGCGCGCTGATGGTCAGCACATGAACGTGGAGGGGGTGCTCCGGGTTGAAGCCCGCCTCCTCCGGGTTGTGCCACTCGACGACAGCCAGAGTCCGCCAATGGTTCGGGCGGTTCCTGCAAAAGTGTTCGAAGCAGCTTACTAGGCCGCTGGGATCCTCCTCCCTCACAGCGCTCCATGTGAGGAGCGCCGCCTGGCACGTCACCATGAAGTGGGAGGACGGGCCAGGATCTTGTTTGTTTGCGGTTGGCGAGGCGGGCCCTCGAGCCGTCAGCATAGGCTGCCCAGAACTTAGTTCTGGGCGAGGGGTTGCTGCCCACTGCATGGGCAATGGCAAGGCTGACCTCTGCGGCACGGACTTGTCATCCCTTGGGCATCGCTCCTCGCTTGGTCCAGCACCGGTGGTGTTCATTGTCATCTAGGGTCTGTTGGGTTGAGGAGGAGGGAGAGGGCATATGAGGGTGTTCAATTCTGTGGTGTGTGCTGTCTGGGTTTTTATGCCTTTCTTGGTTGTTTAATGTCACGTGATGACGCATCTCCAGGGGGTGCCCTCCCTTCACTCGTTGTGTCACCCTGATCCTTGCTGGCGCTTCAGGGCTTCACTTCCTCGACTTTGGTCAGTGCCCCCCCTCCGACCCCTCTGGTATTTCGGGATAGTGAGAGTCATGTGACTTGGTTTGGTCACGTGATCTCCTGCTGTGGTCACCTGATGTTATTTTGTTTGTAGCAGTATGTCTTGTCATGTGACTTCTTGTTGTAGTATTTATACCTGGTCAGGTCGGGGGTCCTTTGCTTCATCTTGTATCACCCTAATCTTCCAGTATGCATGTCATTTCTCTTAACTACGATCCCCTGTCCTGCACATGCTGGATGCTCCCCAAGGGGGAGTATTGCGAATACTGTGAGGCCATTTGCAATGCAGCCCTTGCTGATTATGAGGGGAAGGTCAGGGATTGGGTGACCTTTTCCTTTACTAGTAAGTTGGCTTGTCTATTCTCTCTTCCTGGACTCTAATTTGTCATGTAGAAGCTGATAATCTGGCTATGGAGGTCAAGGAGGCTGCCCATGCGGCGGCCTTGGCTGAGTTCTTTGAGGAGGGCAGGGCACCTACCCCTGACTTGGTGGGTCCCTTGTACTACTGGGGGTCCTCCCCATTGTGGAATTTCTTGGGGGATCTCGGGGAGGTGGCCCCGTGGTTGCAGAAGAGGGGCAGGGTGGGCGTGAAGGGTAAGGGCAGGGGTGTGCGCCCTAAGCCTTATGATCATGTTTCAAAAACACAGGGTTCTCCTGATTTTTCTAAGTGTAAAAAGGAGTAGAAAATCAAGATCTATTATTGCGTGTTTCAATTTATTGGGGAAGGGAAAATGTGTGATGCTTCTCAATTGGCCTGCCCTCCTGGTGTTTCCAGGGGAGGTGGCAAGTCCAAGAATTCCGTCACGGCCTTTTCGATATTGCCCTTGATTTCCTCTTCCTTCTCCCACTCTTCCCAGTCCACCAGAGTGGAGCTGGCCTCTGCTATGTTCGTCGGGGCCAGGTCGGTTAAGGACAGGGACGACATGCTCCATTTGACCAACCCGTCATCGGACTTCCCTTTCCTGATGTCGAGCCAGGCTGTGAAGTCCTGCAAGGTGGCCCCTTTGTTGGCCACCATCTCATACATCTCCTCATCTGTTACTGTTTCTAGCCACCCCCAATAGCAGCTGGGCGGCATGGCAAAGAACTTTAGGGTCTCCTGGTAGACCCTATTCCGAACCTGCCCTTCAGCCACCCAGTCCAGGGTCCTCTCTGACTTGACTGGGGGGCCTTGCTCCATCCTCCTTTGTCTAGCCGCCTTTACAACGGCATCTACGTTAGCACCTACCTGGTCGTCGATCACGTACATTTGCGCACGCCTCAGGGTGCTCTTTGTTTTTGGGGGTTTCGAGTGGCACCACTCGAGTAGGCCCCTTTTTGGGTCTAGGTAAGCCCGTTCAGCTACCCAGTTCTTTTCATGGCATTCTCTCTTGGGGATGTGGTCTAGGTTTACTTCTGGCATCAGTCTTCTAGCATACCTTCGTGCGTCCTCTAGGTCATAGTGGCTGGGTCTCGACCTGGATGCTATTTGTATCTGGGGCAGGAAGATCAGGGCTCCCTGGGCAATGCCTGTAGACAGTCCTGGGATGTAGTAGCGGTTGGCAGGCATCATATGTGTGGTAGTTTGGATATTGGTGATGAGAGAGGTTAGCCAGTTGACTTTGATTTTGTAGGCTGTTCCATGGTCCTTTTATACCCACCTCTTTTGTCATTTGTTCTTCTTTGCGCTACCTGGTGAGTCATCTTTGAGTGACTTTTCCTGTCCTGGCATTGGTGTGCTGGGCTCCCTGCTGCACAAGTCCTGCAGCAAGTCATCCATGTCAGCAAATTTCTCAGCCCATTCTTCTGTATCCTCAATCAGGTTGTATCCCTCCCATCTAATCCTGTAAAAGAGCTTCCCTTTTTTCCATTTCCAGGACACAATGTGGTTGATCTGCCATTCCTCTTCTCCTTCCTTTGTCTTGATTGGTGGTGGCCGGGCCTGCTGTCTATGGAAGTTTTTGTCTTCCTTGTACTTAGTCAGCAGGCTGACATGGAAGACATTGTGGACTCGCATTGTGTCGGGTAGCCTGAGTCTATAGATCTGGGATGATATCTTTTCAATTATATTGAAGGGTCCTCCTTTCCTATTATCTAACTTCTTGGATGGTCGTTGTGACGTAATGTTTGTTAGTAGGAGCCACACTTGGTCTCCTACTTCAAACTCCTTTCCTGATGGTTCTTTTGCTCTGTGGAGGTTCATTGCTGATGAGGCCTCCTCCCAGACCTTCATTTTGCTTGCTATTGATTCGGCAGCTGGTATTGTTTGGTCTCCAGCTTCTTCTTCCTGTGGAGGTAACCATTGGGGGTTTTCACCATACACCGCTTCAAAGGCAGATATACCGGTTGCTGAATTCTTGTGTTGATTATGGCAGAATTCAGCAATTGGTAACCATCTTGCCCAATCGTTCTGCCAGTAATTACAGAAAGTCCTTAGGAAGCCTTCCACCCATTGATTTGTATGTTCTGCAAGTCTGTCGGTTTGCGGGTGATAGGTGGTGGAGTACTGGGGTTGGATTTGTAGCTTTTGGTACAGGGCCCTTAGGAATTGGCTATTGAATGTTGGTCCCCAGTCTGAGACCGTTCTCGCAGGGGTGCCGTGTAGTTTCCACACTTCTTTGATGAATATGTCTGCTAGCTCTTTGGCGTTGGTAGATTCCAGGCAAGGAATAAAGTGCGATTGTCTGGAGTATCGGTCCACTACTGTCAGGATGCTATCGTACCCGTTGGATACCGGTAGCTTAACGATGAAATTGTAGGCAATATCCCTCCACGGTTTTACAGGGTTTGGTAGGGGTTTAGTCTCACTTGGTTGTTTATGCCCCTTTACTCTTCTGCAGATTTTGCAGGACCCCACATATGCTTTCACTTGAGTGATCATTCCGGGCCAGAAGATTTCGCAGATAGGGGTTCTGCAGCCCTTTGTTCTCCTTGATGCCTGGCAATGGGGTGGTCATGATAGGTCTTCAGTAACCTCTCCCGGATGTCTTGGTCCTCTGGGACATATATTTGCCCGTTGTAACAGAGTATTCCTTCTTGAATCTGGTACCTGTCAAACTGCTTTCTTACTGACAGTGGTAGGGATTCTTTTCCCTCAGTACTGGATATTAGGGTTGTTAGGGATTTGTCCTCCCCTTGAGCTTCTCGAATCTCATCTAAGAGATTTGTTCTGACGTCGGCCCTGAATCCTACAAACCTCTCTTCCAGAATCATAATTTGCAGCAGGATCATTTTGTCGCTGTGGTCATGTCTTCTTGATAGTGCGTCTGGTTTGCTAGACATTTTACCTGGCCTGTATTTGATGGTGAAGTTGAAGGAGGCCAGGATTGTGTGCCATCTGGCATGCCTTCTGTTCCAGACCTGGGCCTTGTTCCAGAACTGGAGGTTACGATGGTCTGTGTAGACCGTTACCAGGATTTCCGTTCCTTCTAGGAACAATCTACAATGCTCCAGCCCCCTGATCATCGCCAGTAGTTCCTTGTCGTGGGTGTCATAATTCTTTTGCAGAGGTGTGAAGCTTTCTGAGAGGAAGGCTATGGGATGTAGTCTGTTGTCATCCCCTTTCTGGTTGAGCACAGCTCCTAGGGCTACTCCGGACATGTCTGTTTCCATATAGTAAGGCTTTTGGGGGTTAGGGTGTATTAGTACTGGTTCTTTGCAGATTTCCATTTTGATTGCTGCAAAGGCTTTGGCTTCTTCTAGACCCCAAGTCCAGGGTGTTTCCTTCCTTGTTAGATTTGTTAGTGGTTTGGTGCTTTTACTGAAGTCTTTTACGAATCTATGGTAGAAGTTGGTGAAGCCCAGAAATGCTTGTACCTGTTTGACTGTGGTTGGCTTCTTCCATCCTTCCACTGCTTTCACCTTTTCTTTTTCCATGGAGATCCCTTCCAGAGTGATAACAATGCCTATGAAGCTAGTGTGAGTGGTGTAGAACTTGCACTTGTGTGGCTCTAGGAACAGGTGGTGTTACCAAAGCCGGTGTAGGACTTCTTTAACGTGTTTGGTGTGTTCCTCTGCTGTATGAGAGCAGATTAGGATATAGTCCATATAAACTACTACATAGTTGTCAATGATATCATGGAAGATTTCATTCATGAAGCGCTGGAACGTTGCGGGCCAGTTCTTTACCCCGAAAGGCATTACCAAGTATTCAAATAGCCCTTCCTTGGTTCGGAAGGCCGTTTTCCATTTGTCTCCTTCTTTGATGCGGATGTTATTGAACCCCCAGCGGATATCCATTTTGGTGAAGATCTTTGCATCTTTCAGTTTCTCAACTAGATCCACTTGGATTGGCATGGGAAACTGGTCCGGTTTAGTGATTGCATTTAGTTTCCTGTAATCCACTACCAGCCTGAGTCCCCCATTGGCTTTATTTACATAAAAGCAGGGTGATGCAATGGGGAATGTGCTTGGCCTGATCTTTCTGTCCTTTAGTTCCTTATCTAGGTATTCCTTGAGCTCCCGTGATTCCACTGGGGACACCGGGTATGTTTTTGCCGGTCAGGGGAGTTTGGCTCCCTCAACGAAATTAGTCGCGCAATCATATACTCAGTGCTCCGGCATCTCACTGAATCCTGCCTGTTATGACCCGCTAGTTCTCTGATCTAGTGGCTAACAGTGGCTCGCTGTTCTATTTACTGTTTGCGGTGTCTATGTATTTATTGTGTATTTATTGGGATTATTTTCTATGTACTAGTTGGTCTCGGTGTGGTGGACAAGATAAGGCTAACTGAGGGCCTCAGCTAGCCTTACTCCTACTTATATACGTTGTGGGTACGGTG
>WSTG01000846.1:0-13331 GCA_019616325.1 Ceratobasidium sp. 394
ACGCGAGTGTAAGGCACCGAAGTACATAGTCTAATAGGTACTTAGCCTATGTCCCAACCGGACTTCCGAAGTGTGGCCTGCAATTCGGCGGGCGCCGGCGGGGACTTATTGAATCAGAACGAAACACGAGGGTCCCGACGCGAAGCACATCAAAGGACTTACAGACCCTTAGGTACATATCTGAACTCCCGTCAGAGCTGCCAAAAAATCCTTTGTCCTTCCGATGCTTAGGTTAAGTACCCTGAGTTACCACAGTGAAACCGGGGCGCCGGGACGCGAGGGACGCTCGCGGGCCGGTGGGCCCGATCTGGCAGTATGCCATGATACGGGGGGTGGGCGGAAAGAAAAGAAAAGGAGAGGACGGGCGAGGGCGCGAGTGTTGTCGTGGTCGCAACGCGAGCGGTTAGGAGTCACGTGGTGCGGCTTTTCACCGGTCGACCGGCGCTTGCACTACAGCTTAGACTAGTCTGGGTGTCTCCGCAGGCTCCGGCACCCACCCTCATGTAATAAGGCGGACGACAACCCTAGTTTTTAGCTTGGGGGCTTGGCTAGGCATCATGAGTTTGCCGGGTTTGTGTATGCACTGGGGGAAGGGGGGGGGGGCAAACGCAATATGACATTCCTTTCTTTGGTGCACGTGTATAGGGCATGTATACGCCCCCGTGGTGAGGTGAGAATTGCTATTTGATACTGTATTTTTGGATTGATATTCACGGGATCCAAAGCGATGGGGACGAAAGTCGCGCTCCTGTGTGTCCGATGTATCAGTTAGTATATTAGCACTGGTCCAACCAAGTGGATCTCGTTTTCGAACAAATTCAAAAGTAAATGATTCTGTTGCTCTCATGTACTCGATTCCTGTGCAGATTGCCCGCGGACCGACCGAGCGCCGGCACGTGAGTTGCACAGGAGAAGCACGCTCCGGTTTTGTCCACAGCCACCACCCAGCCTGTCGTCCAAGGATCATACAAACCATGGACCCGGATAGACCTTCAAAACGAACACGACTCGAACCTCGCCTTAACCCACCCAGTCACGCTACTGGGGCAAATCCACCGCCCCAACGATCATCCTCAGCGACAGGCGTTATTCCACCAAACGCACAAACAGCCATTCCTACGCCTGCGATCGTCGCAACCTCTTCCTCCACAAGCAGGTACATTCCTGTATTTCGACCCAAGAATCCATTTAGGGCATTGGGAAAAGTTGCAGCTGTGATCCCACCTCTTCAACCGGTCGTTGATCTCCTGGCCGAGTGCATGGATGGTTTGTCGGTGAGTGGCACCCCCGGAACACGGCCTTCAACAATTATTGAGCTCTGTATAGATTTCATCTGAAAACCGTAAAGACTATGAAACATTCTCGACGAATATCACAATGACAATGGAGACGCTCAAGGGGCACCTAGACCAACCAAATTCCGCTATTTTGACTGACTCTGTATCAGGTACGATTGGGTATGTACTGGATTCGCCTGATAACCAGATTGGCTAACAGAATGCGAAGAGAGCTAAGAAAACAAGCCGACTATATCAGCAAGAAACAAGAACGTTCAAAGAGAAAGAGGTTGATGGATGCGGAACGAGACGAAGCAGACCTCCTAAGGTGTTACCGCAATGTCGACTCACTCTTGCAGCAATTGAGTGTGAGTGTAAAAATTTATCATAGAATGCGTGAATGACGACCCTGCGACAGATCGACATGAGCTTAACCATTTCGCGGGTCGGCCATGAGACTCTCGAGGCTGTAAACAGAGGTCTGGATGTAACGAAGGAGACCCGTGACTTGATGGAGAGGCACCTTTCCGTGAGTTTACCGTTTGTGGTGGGGTGCGTTGCTAATTCCCATAAAGCACACCCAAATCGATAGGATGGATCCAGTCAAGGAAGCTCGCTACAACTCTGGTGCAAAAGAGGTCCGTCGCACCGGATGTACCCCAAACACCCGGACGTCGGTAATGGAACAGATGATGGATTGGGCCAACGACACCGACGGAGCAAAGATCTATTGGATGAGCGGTATGGCAGGCACTGGAAAGACAACGATTGCTTGGAGCCTCTGTAAAAAGCTCGAGGATGAAAATCGTCTGGGTGCTAGCTTCTTCTGCTCTCGTCTGGTGCCTGGGTGTCGAGACATCGCTCGGATCGTGCCTACTCTTTCACACCAGCTAGCCTGTGTTTCTACCCCATTCCGGGATGAACTCTGCCGAGTCTTGGAGAATGATCGGTATATTTGCAGTGCTGACATCTCAAGCCAGTTTGAGAAGATGATTAATCAACCGTTGCAAAAGGTGGACCAAACGATACGAGGAATTCGACTGGTGGTGGTGATCGATGCTTTAGACGAGTGCTCGGACCGTGGTGGGGTACAGTTTATTCTCGACGTGCTCTTCCAGTTTGCCGCACGCCTTCCAATCAAGTTCTTTGTCACCTGTCGTCCCGAGCCTAGTTTGTTCGACAAGGTGTTGTCAGCAGGCGAGGCTACTCGATCTATCTTCCATTTGCATGACATCGAAGAGTCCCAGGTACAAGCCGATATCGAGACCTATCTCAGCACGGAGCTAGCGTCCATTCCCGTCTCACCCGACCAGATAAAGCTGCTCACTGAACGATCGGGAAAATTGTTCATCTACGCTGCCACGGTGGTACAATATCTCCGACCGAGCACGACGCGAGTGAGTCCCGAAAGGCGCCTGCCCATCGTTCTCGGCACCGCATCGAACCTCAGCAGCAAATTTTATGGGCCGCTTGATAGTTTATACACAACTATACTGTCTGCTGCAGTGGAAAATACCGAGCTAGAACCCTGGGATGTGGAAAACATCAAGCTGATGCTATATACTGTACTATGTGCTCGAGAGCCGATGACGATCGGGAATTTGACGCATCTGCTCAGACTGGGGAGCCCATATGAGGCACGGCAGGCGATCGAGCCATTGCGACCTGTGCTGCACGTGTCTAACATCGGAGAGACGGTATCGACGCTACATATGTCATTCCCGGACTATATGCGCGATCGCGAGCGGTCTGGACGGTTCTGGTGCGATGAGACAACCCATCATGAACTGATCGCCGAACGGTGCTTCGATATAATGCGTGATTTGCTACGGTTCAACATCTGTGGCCTCGAGTCATCGTTTGTGCTTGACAAGGACGTCCATAACTTCTCGAATCGAGTTGAAATGGCAATACCGCCACATCTGTCCTATGCATGCAGGTATTGGTGCGAACACCTGGTTCTATCCCGCAACATAAACGTGCATGCCCCAAGGATCGAGGAATTTCTCAGTAATCTGGTTCTGTTCTGGATTGAGGCGATGAGCTTGAAAAGGTGTATAGGGCTGGCGGTATCGATCCTCTCCGAGCTGTACGGCCGGATTAGGGTGAGTGTAGGGTACGACTCTAGTTTGACGTTTGTTGACCAGCTCTAACGTAGAGCACCGGCATGTCGGATGATGCTTGTGCACTCTGCCTGGATGCACAGCGGTTCACAACCATCTTTGGTGCCAACCCTGTATGCGGCAGCACACCTCACATATACGTCTCCATGCTAGCGCTGTGGGACAGGGATGGCGCTATGTGGAGGAACTACGAGACACGAGCAACGGGACTGGTAGGCGCAGAGGGCACGGCACTCGACAACAGGGAATATAGCATGCTAGGCTCGTGGAACACAGGGAGCGAGATCACATCTGCTGCGGTATCACATGATGGGAGGTGCGTTGTCACTACTAGTTCTCCAGATCATGCGCTCCGTTTGTGGGACACCTACACCGGTACTTTGGTTGCTGGTCCTTTTAGAGGGCATACCGACCCGATCTGCTCAGTTGCGTTTTCGCCTAATGGTAGTCATGTCGTGTCTGGCTCGAGTGATGGCACTATTCGCGTCTGGGACACACGCACGGGACATACATCATATACCCCATTTGGGAGACATCAATCGGCAGTCAATTGTGTGGCGTTCTCGCCAGACGGTAGATATTTTGCCTCTGGCTCTGGTGACTGCACTATCTGCATTTGGGACACACAAACCCGGCAAATAGTCGCTGGCCCGTTCAAGGGGCATACCGATGGCGTGTGCACAATCGCCTATTCACCTGATGGCGGTCGTATTGTCTCTGGCTCTGACGACTGTACCATCCGCATTTGGAACACGCAGACTGGTCGTATAGTCACTGGTCCGTTAAGGGAGCTTGTGGGACGCAGCGAGCGGAGGAAGCACAAGCCGTACTCGGCCGCAGATAAAACGGACCCGGGCGCATCACGTGTCCCCGGCCTCCTGTAGAGGCCCACAACCGAGGTAGTTTTTCGTTTTCCCACCATCCCACCCTTGCCGTTACATCCGGCACGCCTAAGCACGCATACACCGAGTCTAGCGCCTCACCCTGGCCTGCGATCCCCACTCTCGCAGCCTCGGCGGCTCGGTTTCCCCAACACACCGCGTATGTTAGACTCGGCGTTGTGTCGTTGTACACCTAAACCAGCCCGTGGTCCAATCGCAGGCTGAGTAAGGGCATGATGGATCCGAAACTGTCCTTGCAACCGCATTTTCATCAGATGGCAGCCGTATCGTCTCCAGCTCCCATGGTTGGAGTATTTATGTATGGGATGCGTACACTGGGCAACTAGTAGCCGGTCCTTTTCGCTCCGTACCTTCCGCCTATTCTGTGGCGTTCAACCCCGATGGCAGCCATATAATTTCTGGTCATGAGTTCGGGAGTATTAATGTCTGGGACACGGGCACTGGGCATCAAACTGGGGGGTATTATTCTGGGTCCGACGGCGCCGACTTGATGGTAGCCTACCTTCCAAATGGCTACATTTTTTCTGCCTGGAGCGATGGGACTATCAGCATCTTGGATGCACATGCTAGGCAAGCACGCTCAAATTCCACACAGTTGGGCTCGCTTGTACGCTCAGTGCATTACTCACCTGACAGTCGTTGGATTGCCAGTAGTCACGACGATGGCACAATCTGCATTTGGGATGCACATACTGGAGCTGTACATGCCGGTCCATTCAAGGCACAAGCCCATCATGCTTCCATTATAGCTTTCTCGCCTGATGGCAACCACATTGCCTCCAGACTCCATGACTGCACTATCTGTGTTTGGGAGACACAAACTAGTCAAAGGCTGGTTGTGCCAACTCAGATACACACCGATCTGGTGACCTCGATCGCGTATTCACCCAATGGCAGCCAGATTGTCTCTGGCTCTTGGGATTGTACCATTCGTGTTTGGGACGCACAGTCTGGGAATGCAGTGGGCGACCCATTCGAGGGGCATACTGGGACGGTCCACTCAATAGCATACTCAGTTGATGGCAAACGCATTGTCTCCGGGTCTGACGATGAGACAGTCCGTATATGGGACGCCAATTTGGGACAGACTATAGCTGGCCCTCTTCGAGGACACACCGGCTCTATTCTTTCGGTGGCATTCTCACCCAACAGCAGTCACATTGTGTCTGGCTCCAACGATGGTACTATTCGGGTTTGGGATGCGCAGACCGGACAGGCAGTGGGTGAACCATTCAAGGGACACATCCGCTCAGTTACCTCGGTTGCGTACTCGCCTGATGATAGCCGGATTATGTCTAGCTCTGGGGACCGCGTCATTCGGGTTTGGGATGCAAAGACTGGACACATCGTGGCCGGCCCATTCCACCCACACACCCATGAGGTTTCCTCGGTAACCTATTCCCCTGATGGGAGTTATTTCGCCTCAGGTTTGGTCGATGGCTCAATTAGCATCTGGCGCTTGCCGAACTACTCTGGTGATGTTGACCCACTGGACAACTGGATAATGAACGAAGATGGCTGGATGGTTGATGACGACTCGTCCCCGCTCTTATGGGTTCCACAGAACCTGCAGCTAGCTCTTACACGGCCGCAAAACATATTTTCTGGTCGCTCTAGAGGGGTCCTTCGTCTCAACTTCCATGATGCCTGCATCGGTCCACGGTGGGCCGAGTGTTTCACTCGGTAGAAAAAGACGTGCGGTAAGCATCTAAATTATATTTCACGCGCAGGACTGACACTAGATATGTGCTGTTCACATTAGACTTGAGGGCAATATGAATATTCAGTGGTTATAGGCGCATATACTGAGGAATTCTTGAGCTACCCCAATTTCTATGCTCTATGTAGTTGACCAAATTCCGCACTTGAGGCATGTGCCTGGTTTCGTCAATATCTCAACGTTCTCCTGACTTTCCGTTGCTTGCGAACATCGCGCACTCTATAGCGCTCACTGGTTGTCATTCCATTGTTTTGTATCTGCGACTGGCTTGATTGGTTGTCGGTCTCGTAATTTGAAATGTTGTGGACAAGATTGGGGTAATGATGGTAGCGGGGGAAATGGCGGGTGGGCGGGTCTCATGAACTATGAAATGGGCGAGAGGGTAGAGCAGTCCTAGGATGTCACGATCCCAATTCAAGCCTCATGAGGACATGAGTATCTGCGTATCAGGCTGTAACACGAGTTACCCGGTGTGAGGAATGAAACTGAATCGCTCATTCGAATCCCGGTGGTCCATTTCAGACAGCTCGACTGAAATGAAACTGTACACAATATCGGTGCCCGTGGTTCCTGTAAAAAATCATGTTTATCTTTATTGGGCGTAACAGAGATACGGGGGAGTAGGCATAGGAACTATGGTCGCAACAAGAGCACATCATGCGAGGTACATTGGCGGATTAAACCAGGAGCTGACAAAACAAGTCACGGGAGACCTGCAATGCGGGTTGGATAAGAGCTCTCTGGAAGGTTGACAGAAGGGTTGATTGCGCTGATCATATAGGCAAGCATTTTGGTATGCCCCATCGCTTCACAGATCTAGAAAGGACAGGCTTAGTGGGATAGTAAGCCGGGAACAGTTTTGGTTGCTCCCCGGAACTTATTGTACCTCCAGAGGTAAAGGCAAATCCCGTTTAGTGCGTCGCAAGCTTTTGGTATATTGAGTGGGGAGTTGGGACGCGGCACACCTCGACGGGCCGTGCAAGCTCGGTAAGGTTCAATTGGAATATGGCATAAAGAGCGACTTGGGGGAGCCATAAAATAGGTCGAGCAATGTCTGTAGGGAAGGCCGAGAATCTCCAAGAAGCGCGACACAGTCCATGGTAAAACCGGCGATACCAGGACCAGGCAGAGCAGGGGAGGCGGGCGATACAAGCGAAAGACGCAACGAACCCAGGCTTGGCAAGCACAACGTTGGTGCAACACAGTCGAAGAAGCAGCGACATCACCTCACGGGGTACAGCTATAACTCTAGGGGTTGGCAAGACTTACATTAAGACGCCCTGGAAGCCGAGCGGCAAAGAGTGGCCGGAAGCAATTCTGCATCCGTTATGTCACGTGCAACCCGCCTAAGTAATCGTGTAATTCTCCTACGAGCGCGCAAGTGGCTGCAGCCTGCGAGCCTAGCAAGCATGGAACAGATGTACAAGTTGCAGCTGTTGCGTCAGGTTCATGGTATACCGAATGTGCACTTTGCACCTGCTATCCCGGATGGTGAGTCAAGCGACCAGTTGATTCGTGAACGCAACACTAACGAGTGTTCTAGATGGCTGCGCCGCTGCGGCACTGTACACTCTAACATCTGAGTAACAGGGCGATCTTTGTCACACAGACCGATTCAAGCGTCCAACAAGGCAGACTACGACATTCAGTACCGAATTCATCGGAGACCATTGTCGCAGGCGAGCTAGCAAAACATGACCAAGGCATGTGGGTGCGATATGGCTCGTAGCAATTGAGACTGTCCCTGATTTTACAGTTAAGCCTCCTCTCTTGATTGTTGCCGCTATGCTCACCTTGATTCAACGTTCAGACCCTCTCAAATGTTTATTACCATCCCCTCATCCGTTGCCTTGTTCCGATCATATTTTATCGTTATTCCCACTTTACTACCGGTCTCCTCGGGGGCATCGCATCTCGCGCTTCCCACGGCACTGCTGCTACTGTCCGTAGCGAGCACATTTGAACCTGATTCCCGCCTGCGTAGTCCTTAAGCAAGCAAGGCCTGAAGTGAGGCGCCCTGGTCCGGCATCCAAGCCGCTTCTCTTGTATGTCGCTTGGCCCGATATCAGTAGGTTTCACCATCCTCACCCTTCTGCTAGACACGGTAGGCCCCGTATGAAGCCGTCTCGGACAGGATAGGTCATTGATCCTATTATGCCTAGAGCGATCGTCTAATGCCTACGAAATTGCTTGCGCTCTTTCGTATCTTGTTACCCAATTCCGCACGCTCATCTCACCGAGCATCCTCGTCGGTCGATCTACCCGTTTTAAGCTTGTCACTGTATCGTTAGCGCCCGGGCTCCTCAACTATTGGTTGAAACCGCCCGGGCAAGCTCGAAAGCGGGCCAGGAGGCAATGGCGGGAACCAGCCGGGTGACGGGCGGCGAAACAGAGACTGCGAAAGATGGTTTGGACAGCTTCAGGTCCTATTGTGAGTATTTCGCTCTTCATTTTCACGAGCTGCTGAGGCGACTAGTGACTAGGGTAGCTAGAGTGCCAGCTGAGAACCTCTAGCTTCGTTTGGCATTGTAAGTGCTCTATCAACGTTGCTTTGCTACGCTGCTGCCCGTGGTTAGGCAAAATTAAATGACTGTACGGCTTGTCTGTCCTACACAGTTATATCTTCAGCGGCGGGCGTGTTGTCTCGAGCTCTACTGATCACTTGCTGTATTTATGGGATCTAGATAATTAATTACTAATTATATGCGCATGTCTAAAATCATTCCTTATGTCTTCGTGTGCTGGTACATATAAATTCTGCAAAGCTTTGGGAGGAAAAAAGGAGGAGGCGGTGTTTGGGTATGATGACTAAGCGGGCGCTTAGCTCCGCCGCCTGCTGTTCCCGACCCTCACTACCTCCCTTCATACAATTCGAGTAGTTTATATTCTGGGCTCCGTCTCGGTCCGTGTGCACCTTGGCAAATAATTTCTGCCTCCCATTTTCCGACTTGAAGATGTCCGCCGCGACTGTGCTTCACTACGAGGCGCAGTCTCCTATCTACGCGCTCGATTGGTGCCACACTCATGGACCTAGCTCCTCCCGCGCACGATCAGCTTTCCGCATCGCGCTCGGTACATTTGTTGAGGACTACCGCAACCGAATCACCATTGTCGGACTTCCGGACGAGTCTTCGCTCATTGAAAACGCGTCATCCCCTGGCAGCAGCTCAGATTTTGTCGTGCTAGCCGAAGCGATGCATGGATACCCACCCACGCGACTGCAGTGGGAACCAGCGAGTGCAGTGGGCCAAAGCTGGCCGATCAAGACAAGTGGCGCCGAGTTGTTGGCTACGACCGGAGATGCGTTGAGGGTTTGGGAATTCGTGACGGAGAGCGATGGAGGTGTGGGTCCAGGGTCGCAAGCTGGATTTGTAGGACGACAGGGGTCGGCGGGATTGGGAGGCAAGTTGAGCCAGAAGATCGCATTATCAAGTGTGAGTAGCTCCAATAGCGTGGATTTTGGCTCTAACTGATATGCGTTTTTGGATGGATGTAGAGCAAGAATCCAAACCCCACCACGCCGCCTCTCACATCCTTCGCCTGGAACACCATCTCTCCCTCACTCATCGTCACCTCATCGATCGATACGACTTGCACTGTCTGGGACATATCCTCCAGTACTGCCGTCACCCAACTCATCGCGCACGATCGCGAAGTCTACGATGTCGCGTGGGTTCCACACAGTACCGACGCGTTCGTCAGCGTTGGCGCCGACGGGTCACTCCGAGCATTCGACCTCCGCTCCCTCGAGCACTCGACAATCTTGTACGAAACGCCCAACCCACCCGCGATCAAAACCGAGGACGGTGGAGCGCCGACCGCGGCGAGGGCAGGGAGCGCATCGCTTTTACGGGTGGCGTTTAACCCTCTAGACGCGAATTATCTCGCGACGTTCCATATGGATAGTTCGAATGTCCAAGTTTTGGATATGCGGAACCCAGGTAACCCGGTGGTGGAGCTAAAAGGGCATCGGGGTGCGGTGAGCGCGATAGGATGGGGCGCGGCGGAAGCGAGTATGCTTGCGAGCGCTGGTATGTTTTTCCACCGACTACCCTGTCCCCTACTTACATTTCGTTTGATTCCTCCAGGGGACGATTGCCAGGTTCTCGTCTGGGACCTCACTAGCACGGTAGTCAACGCTAGCGCCAGTCAACAACAGTCTCGTGGACCCGGTCTCGCCTCGCCCCGCCCACCCGACAGTGCTGCAACGCGAATTGTGTACGAGCCGGCAATGGCATACGCGGCTCCATCGGAGATCAGTAATCTCGCGTGGTCGCCACCAATGGCTGGGTTTAGTCTGGGCAACGGAGTACACAGTCAACCAGGGGAGTGGGTTGTAATGGCAATGGGGAAGAGTGTCAGGGCATTGAAGATCTAGATGAATGATTGAATCCCGTATTTATATGTGATTTTTACTCGTCTGTATAACAAATCCGAAACAATTAAGAAGATTTCTCGTAATACACCTTGCTAACAAGGTCCTCTAGCTATTCGCACTCATAAGTTTCGCTATGTGTCTTGGCTGTTGCACGCTCAGGGGTATGCCCCCCTGACTTACCCCGCCACCGAAACTAGGGTTATCAAGAATATATGGGTATATAAATGATGTCCTCAGCGAGGCGAATTCACTCGTGGAGTTACATTTTTTATAGATCTGCTCGTTGCGGAGTTTTCGTTGGAATACCGTTTGACGCTTTTAGGGTTTATGTTTTGATCGGCGGGGACTTTTGGATACTTCAATTAGTTAGATTTTGAGCTGAGTGACATCACGCACATAACGGTCTCTTGCTTGATAAACATATGTACAACAATTATTCCAAATTCTACGCCTTCAACCACTTGCTGGCCAGTTATCGGGGCGTTATAAATGAAGGGATTTTACGCAGTCTGATTCTAGCTAATGGCCGTGCTGTTTAGGATAACAAACTTGTGCATGCCGAAAGATAGCATTGTTTCGAGTGAGAGGGAGGGTGTAGCGCCAAGGGGTAGGCGATCGCCAGGCATATATAGCATTTTTTCAGACACAGGGCCAGTGCATTGTGCATTATACGTGCCACTGCTAAACATGTTACCTATGGCCTGGCAATTCTCAAATGCCTTGTGCTGCAGTGAAATCCTGGGTTTCGAGTTCTAAGGTTCCCTTGGACAACAGATTATGACGGTGTGTATATTATAGATCTTGGTGGGCGTGTACACTGGTCCTAACTCGCTTGACATCTACCCTATGGAACTGGCCAGTCAAACAAGTACGAGGCACACGAGTCTTAGAATAGAAAGCTACTTGGCAAGAGGTCAAAATAAAGCATCGGCAAAAGTTTGATAAGCGTACGTACGTTATGCGGATGGTTTCCAGCAATAGCCCAACGTAGTTCCTGCTCTGCATACCAAGCCTTCGCAGCACGGAGTCGCGATAATAGACCAACAGGCCTGAGTGCAGTGGTTAGCTTGTCGGCTCCGGAGCCAAGTGGTACCGGTTGGAACCCACCTCGCCTTCAATCTGGCAGCGTTTCCCCAGATGCTTGGCTTCCGACTCGAGTGGGGTCGGCGAGGCGAGCAACCCCGGGACGGCGAGCACGAAGCAGGTAACGACGGCGAAAATGTTCTTCATTGCGATTAGAGCAGAGTGGACTTCCGTACGAGGGAGGGAGCAGATATGGGTTGAGTGTGAATAAGAGAGTGATGCTGAGGAGTAGGCGACCGTTCGGTTTATATATGCGTCCTTTTGCAGTCGGGAGCGAGGTAGGATGGGTTTCGTCGGCTGCGTGGCTCAGTCCAGGAAGGATGGCGGAGATTGAGATGCAGAGTCAACGTTCTCCGTCGCTCCGCTGACACTGACAGCGTGAGCGGGGCTCGGGTTCGGGGACTTCTGGGATGTCATCCGATGAGTCTACGCCAGCGAACATGTCTTGCGCCACACCCTGCCCCCAAGTCATCCCCTTGGTTATCTGTAGCGTGATTTATCGATCCGGGGCTCAGAACACCCTCGGAGGCGGCGAGTTCAATAACAGGTTAGTACTATAAGCCCACAACCTGGGGCAAAGTACGATTGCCGTGGCACACATTCCATTGGAGATGTACACAAAACAATCAAATGCAGTCCGTCCGCGAAATCCCTTGGCGCTCATGAGCACGGTATGTTCTCTTGAGTGCACAGGTATCTTAGAGAGGACTCGCGAGCACTGTATGCGGCCCTCTCAAGGGTTCGCGAACCTGGGAGAGCGTATGAACAGCGCTAGTGGGTGTTTACGAGTGTGAATGGGCGTTCATTGGCCACGCAGTGCACCGCTACACGCTGCCGCCGAACGAACCAGAAGACGTCAAATGTGGCCTTAGTGGGGTGACGGGACCAACCTCGTAAGCCGGCGCGCTGGATGAAGCGATACGAGCTCCTACAATAGTACGCATATATCCGCCGTCACGGAGGTTGGGCAGGTGCCAAAGCACGAGGTTCTCTTCGGTTGGTCGCCTGGAACCCAAATAGCGAGTTGCTCTCGGACGTCCAGTCACCGATGTTCGGCCAAGTGCTTCTTCTCAAATTGATTAATGCGGCCTTTATTTGATTAATCAAAACCCTGCACAAATTTATTTGAATCGCCCGCTTCGGAAAGAGTACTCGGACTGAGAGTTTACGTTGTTATCCAACGGCACCTGCCGGGGCTGGCTAGCAGTCACGGGCTGGGAGCCTCGAGGGTCAGCGAGCACGCACCAGATCGCTGGAGCATGTTGGTGATCCCCCGAAACGCCAATGGCGGTCATGCACTCTTCAGGGTTCGTACATCCTTTCAACATTCCTTGGGTTTACAAGGACATGCTGTGCTCATGAACACTTTTGGGGCGTATAATTTGAACTAGCTAGTCTAAGATATCGCCGCAGCTTGTGGAGGCGATATATGTGTACCAAGGCGCAGGCCCACAGCGGCACGTGATTCCCGTCCCCTCCAACTCATCCATGCTCGTATGCCGGATTACGTATCTACGTATGTACGCTCCTCTTGTTTCTTTACCCCACCCTCCACATTCTCTCGTACAAGCACTGGTACGGTGGCCGTCCACCCGAGCGCACTGTAGGAAGTCGCCGGATTAAACCTTAGTCCGTGCGGGGACTTTATTGGAGTGCTGTCATGGATTTCAAAACGGTCCCGCCCGGACGCGGCGGAAGTCCAGATCCAGGGTTGAAATTAAAGCCGAGACCCTCAGCACCTAAGGACAAGAAGTCCAGAAATGGCCAATTTAGTCCAGAAATGGCCGATTTAATCCAGAAGCGGACAGCCAAGAAGTCCTCGGGACCGTCAGAAGTCCTGGTCTGGAC
>WSTG01000847.1:1835-13331 GCA_019616325.1 Ceratobasidium sp. 394
CCGAGCGACGTCGATGGAGCCAGGAACGAATTCGCGCTCGTGGACGCGACGAGGGGCGCGCCAGCCTTTGCTCCGCCCGTACTCAATCCCAACTGGTTCTCCTGGCCCTCTTCAAATGGGAACTTGGGGATCGGATCCCGTTCGCGTCCGCCCGGTCGGCCGAGTCCGAGGCTGCCATACGACCTCCTTGGACCTCCGAGCGGCGGGCGTTTAGGCGAGTCGGCGGTCTTTTGCTTGCGCACGCCGAGATTGAGCGAAATATCGCCCCCAGCCGATTTCCGCCTCGGGAGACCAGACGTCTCACCGGATTTCCGACGGGGGCGAAGGGACGGCGACTCATCCGGTCCACCAGGGTTCCAAAACTGATGCATTGTAGGAGACTCGTTGCTATCGATCGTAGGGAGTTTACTACGTCCGGCCGCAGGACTGTCGTCTGGGGAGTCGGGAGAGAGCTCGGGGAAACGAATGGGAAGTGACGGTCGAGGAGCTAGAACAATAAACTCAGTTAATTTAACGCACCCAAAGTCGCGTGAGACTCACCATTTCGCCCGCCAAACGCCTTTCCTCCACGATCCGGCAAAGTCGTCATCCAACCACGCGCGCCACCCATCGCAATCGGTCCCCCTCCAACACCCGCACCCGAAGTTCCAAACACGGCCTTTTTCACAGGCGTATCGGGCATCCCTCCACCAGCGCCACCGCCCGCTCCGGTCCCGTCAATCGAAAACGACGTATGCGAGACCATACTGTTGAAGATTTCCTGATCGAGGTCTTGCTCGTCCGAGTCCTTGACGTCGGGCCATGCGCTCGCCGTACCAGGACCATACTGAGGCGTGACAAGGTCGTCGTTGTCCTTGGGGAGATTGAAATTAACGCTGACGTTCGGTAGATTGCCGCGCTGGAACGACATTGTCCGAGCCCTGGTACGCGGCTTCCCTCCGGCTTCGTCCAAATCCGGCCCCTCTTCCAATATACTCTCATCGGCGATCGCATTCGAGTCCCTCGCCTTGTACTTTTTCTTCAACGGCCCACTCAACAGGCTCGACACGCCCGAGAAGCTCGCATGGCCGACCTGCGAGTTGACGCCAGCGCGCCCGTCCACATTCAGGCGCGGAACCGACGCGAGCGGCGCGCGCTTGGGAGCCCGTTTGGGGTCGGGCGAGCTCATCGCGATCGGCGGGAACATCTCGTTCTCCATCCCCCCGGCCCTGCCTTCTCCACCAAAGCTCATCTCATTCTCGAATAGCCCGCCCGTCCTCCTCGGCTTGACTTTGAACGGCGACGACGTCCGCGGAGGCGAAAAGGCGCTAAGAGAAAAGGCCGGGGCGACGAAATCCTTCGGCGCGTTCGAAGCCGCTGTCTGAAGGACAAACGGAGACGTTGGATCCGCGCTTGGGACTTGTTCGGGAATCGGGATCGCCGTTGACCCAGGGTCTGCGAAGATCCCCCCCGCCGGACGACGGGTGCCCTTGAGCTTGTGCGTCGAGGGATCCCAGGTGTGCTCGCGCGGGCGACCTTTCCCTTTGGCAGCATTAGGGAACATGCGAGAGGGGGAGTCCGAGTCTGAACCGAGATTATACTCGTCGTCAATCAACGAAAGCTGCGAGAGTAAATTAAGTTTCACGAACAATGGAATTGCAGGAACAAACTTACCTTGCGGATCGACTCGGAATTTACGTCCATGCCACCGTGCCAGCTGTGGTTCTCAGCCCCAGGCGTGCGCGGCAGAGGCAGGCCGAGACGGTGCTTCCTAGCAGTAGGCGAAGCAGGAGAAGACCCCTCGGGAGGCGAGCTGCGCTCGGGCACCGGCTCGCGGTGCTTGGACCGGTTAGGCGTAAGCAATAGCCTGGGCATCGTCGATGCAGCCACTGAAAAGTCGAGCGAACGGCGCTTGGCCTTGGGCTGCATGTCGTCTAGGATCATGGATGTCGGACGAGTACTGGGGGTACGGGTGAGATTGGGTCGGGGTGGAAGATCGTCTGTGCGAGGAAAGACGCCCGAGAATATGGGATCCCTAGGGGTGAATGGCGGGGCGGTATGCCAACTCTGGTCGCCTTCGTCGTCCTCGGCACCCTGCAGAATGCTCACATCCTGGCAGTCGTCGGGGTCTGCGTCGTGAATCTCGACGTCGTGGTCGATTCCAAAGTCGCGAATGACACTGTCCCCATCAAGATCCAACTCCAAGTCCGAGCCGTCCGAATCGGAGTCGGAGAGTGGGACGAGCGGCTGAGTGAAAGAGGTATCCGAGCATAACCGAGTCAACGGCCGGCGAGGTGGGAAGTTGCCAGACGTCGGTGTCGTTAGGGCCGCCGCCGACTCGAGTTGGGGTCGCCTAGGAGAGGGGAGAGAGGGAAACGCCGGGCGGTGGACGACACGGGGAAAGCGGGGTTGGTCGAGCTGGATCCTCTGGCGCAAGGGCGAGGGCGAATGCATGGGCGTGTCTGTGCCACTTGTCGTGCCCGGCGTTGGGGTAGAAACCGCGCGTAATGGGGACATGGGTGGTCGTCGGTAGGGGTTGTGTGTCTGAGTGCGTTGGTGGGCAGCTGCGAGGCGGTCAGCTACGTCAATCCGGGAAATGCGAGACGTACGGGGAGTGCGTAGGCAGGGCGGGGGTGTACTCGCAAGCATCGTCTAATATCAGGATTAATCGTGTTTCCGTTGTCGTTTATGTGCAGTTCATGAATGTGTCCAAGGAGTGACTGTCAGGACCAACATTCATCAAACGCCCACTGACCAACACAACGAGTCATGTGACTTTTGACTCGACTCCTCCCTCCTTTCTCGCCATTCCCCGATTGAATTGCTCGGAGCTTCTAGCCAACCGTCGGTCCCATTTTTCTGACACTTTGACTCGGAATTTCGGGATTGTTGCGCTCGCTGCCGTCGCGTCAACATACCCCAACAAGTCCAAAGAACGCGCCAACGTGTTGCTCCCGCCCATCACACTAATATAGCAGTAATAACACATCCCCCACGCAGCCCTCAAGTTGATATCCGCCTGCGTTGAACATCCCACCCAGCAGTATTCTAGTGCTGTTCGCATCGATGTGTCAACAAATGTGTGCTTTGTTATTTTATTGTTCAACACGGCTTCCTCCGCGGCCAATACAGTTTCTGCCCGTGCGCGACGCCGAGTCAGGAACGCAACCTCGGCCTAGCACCGAAGCAAAGCATAAGGAAACTTGTGTTCCACGATCGGCCGCATGCGCCTGCCTATTGACGGCTTAGAGCGAGACTCGGCTGATCGCTGTTGGAACCTTAGGGCCAAATATACCACCACACAAACTAGCGACGAACACACGCTACGGTGGATTCGAATTTTTCCCTCGCACAAAACGCCGCGAACGCTGCACTAGAATAAAGGAGCTTGGGGCTTTCTACTGCGTTTTGTTGAGGAGAATGGCCGGAATTCCCTGCAGTGGTACCCGAGCACCCATTATGCAGTTATGATACAAATGCCAGCCCAGTTGATCACGTTTGGACGTGGAATGGATGGTACGATGTTTCATATATCTATACCTATTCTTCATATATTTTGTTCGTGGTGGTTCGTTCGACTTGCCGAAACCATGCGGATATAGGCGATACAATAGCGACCCAACAAGCGTTCATGTTTATACCGCCAGCGTTGAAGTGTATATGATAGTGCCGCGTGTTCCAAGCCCGTACTGCAAGATATGCCGCGTATGCCCTATCTTCACCTTTGTCGACTCGCCTATATGCGCTAATTTCGGGCCGCCTACGGCGATCTTAGGCGGATTGCCTGCTTCGGAGCACCAGGATTTCATGTACGCGCTGCTAGTTTGTTCATTTTCATAAATTTAATCATACATATAATATTTACAAATAAGGAGATGGGTATATAGGGCCGGCTAAAGCAACCCCTCAAACGTCCACCACGATCGCGTCAATATTGGGTGCATACTCGCCATTAAGCCCAGAGATCGTAATCGTGTTGCTACCGCTCTGGAGGTCAGTATGAAGTGCAACCGGTTGGGGCTGCTCTCCATTCTCCGAGGGCAAGACCGGGATAACCTGTGAGATACCATTGATCGTTACGACCATGTTGCGGACTTGCAAGACCGGGATGACATATGTCAAATTGCCGGTGGTCACAGTCGTGTCACGGAGCTCCCGGTCGCCGTTCTAAAAGAGACTATTTAATAAACGTTCTGCATGATTAAAAAGATCTCTTACCGTCGTTTGGATCCGAAGAGTGGTGCGGACGTTGGAAGCGCTCGTGATGTTGTTAAAAGTCAAGGTGCCGTTTCCACTTCCTCCGATCCACCCAACAGCTTGGCGACCAGAACAGCCTATAACCAACACCATTGGCGTAAAATACTAAAATAAACACGGGAATACTCACCCGAGCAGGGGACTATAACGGCAGCGCCACTCATCGAGGCACTTTCAGCCTCGTACCACGTCTCGTTCCTCACACGAGTCCATGCGCCGTACTGGACATAGGGCACCCAGCTGGTATAGCCGTTTGGCATTCTAGCGGTGGTCCCGTCGATTTCAAGGGGCAACCAAACATAGGTACTGCGCATCAAGTACTGCGGCTCCCACCAGTTGTCCCGCCCGTCCCAACGGTCTGAAACAGAGTCGTCAGCCTCCAACGCAACACGAAATACAAGGCTAAACATACCGCCCATGAACATGAATTCATTAATGCCGAAAGGAAGAACAGCGGTGGTTTGGCTGCGGAACGTCAGCGATCCCTCCGGAGCGAATTTCTATAAATAGCTAATGCGTGAGTCTATGATTGCGCAAGCATCGAAAAGGACAGACCTCCCAAGGCGACCATGGACCGGCAAGTGACGTGCTAGTCGAATAATAGTTGTCGTTGGGCCTCCAGTCTAAGTGTATATTGTCAACACAAGGGTTCGAGCAAGACATGATAGGTTTTTACTAACACGTGCGCCCAGACGAGAAGAGGAAATAGACACCACGAGACTTGATCATGGCTGGGGACTCGTATTTCTCAGGCCATCTGTACACGAGTCGGTCTACGGAGTCGTAGTCGGGTGACAATTGGTAAATGGCAGTTCCGGCCTCTCGCTAAAACCCTCTGTTATCGCTCTGAAACGAAAAGGAGCTGTTCACTTACTTGCTCGGTAATGAGATATGCTTGTCCATCCGTGTCTCTGAACACAGTCATATCGCGACTCTCGAGACCACCCGGCCGGAAACTGCCTTGGTAGGTATAATTCCCACACACAGAATAGCTAGTCGCAACGCCAACTTTGGCCTCGCTGTACTCGGGATAATCGTCTATATGCATCCACATAATATATCGTTGGAGGCGACCGTTGCGGAGGATCTATGTATGCGCATGAAAAACCTGCGGGGTACGGAGGAAATGTCACGACGAGAGCTTACCTTGGGTCGCTCTACAATACGGTTCGGTCCAAAGTCGCCCTCGCTTTGACGACTAAAAATCGTGTTGACAAACGTCCACTCTACGAGGTTCTTGGACGAGTAACAATTTATAGCGTAGAAGGGCCAGCCCTAGTTATAGCGCGTGAATCTCAGCACTACTCTCGACCAAGAGACTTGTGGACGTACCCCCGTTTTGTCCTCGCCAACCCAATAGTACGTGTCTTGGACTTTAATTATACCTCCACCGTGCGCTTGGATAGTCTTGTTATTCCCAGACTACTCGCGAAGCGTTAATAACGATCGGATAGGGGCGGTTATTGTACGTACAGAGATCCATGTCGCACCCGGGACAATCTGCAAGGTGGCAGATGCCAGATGGAGCGAGCCCAAGAGCAAAGAAGACAATAACCAGCGCATTGAAGACTAGACAGAGGTTTACGAACAGCAAGACCTCGCACAGCGGAGTTTATATAGATTTCGGCCCGACCTCAATATATCATGCTTTGGCTTTCAGGTAGCATGGAAACGGGAATATACCCCTGAAGGGGGTAACCGTGTTGTGCGCTAGCCCGTTGTGGATAATCCGGGGGTCACATGAGCCTCGCAGCAGCTACTACAACTACAACAGCCTTGGTCCGAGCAATGTGAATGTGCTCAGCACACTGACAGAATGTCACGGGAGCGCGCAAGCCCGCGATAAGGCAGTGTTTGGGACGTGGAACAAGAGGGCCACGCGCGCACATACGCCGCCAAGAAGAATGGTTGTATAGCCACACGGGCTTGGGGATTCGAAAGAGTAATAAGAGTGGCTGGCCCTGGAGATGCTTCAGCTGACCAGTGTTTACTTTCACAGGACACTTGGTCCAAACTCGTCCGCAGTCTGCGCCGAGCTCCAGAGGCCTTTCTGAGATTTAGGCGCCCCCGAAGTTATCTTCATCGTTGCCGGAGCGGCTCTGACTCCGGTCGGCTCTGGTGATCAGTGTTATTATAAACGGCCTTGAGCGTCGAGTCTGATACTCTGCATCCCGTCCTCCAATCCATATAAAACGCCGTGCCGTCAGCAGACTCTCTCATTATAAAGCGGCTGTAGATTGCAGCGATGAATGGACGCAACTGGCGCTAATGCGAGTGCCGGGCACGTGGCACGCGACGACGCAAGGAGCCGGCGCTTCGCCATGTGTGGCCTCATCGTGGCGGTGTCCAGTGTCGCTTGACTTTGATCGGTTTACACTTGGAAGCGGCTGGCAGAAATGATATAACTAGTACTAATATATAAGTTGCCTCAATATGCACGATTAAAAGAATACTTAAAGAGTCAAAAGAGCAGCATGGCCCAACAAATAGCAGCTATAGAATGTGGTACATCACCTTGTCTACTATGTACATGCTCCGGCGGACCAAGTGAAATTCGTACTCTCTAAACGGCCGCCCCCTCACCGCGATATCGAAAATCAACTCCTTAATGATACAAGCGGAGAGCAAGGGGACCCCGAAGCAGGTCAGTCCTGGGAACCCCAACAGGCTCAGCGCCTCCTCCCAGCGTAGCAATTCCTTCTCAATAGAACCTTCTTTATCGGTTGAACCTTCGTCTTGTACGTCCTTGGAGCTGGGTATCGGCGTCATCTCTTCAACGACTTCCTGCGTAACGCTTCGCTCAGCAATCAACTCGGAGATAGCCTTTTTGACATCGGCGCAAACTAGTACACTCGAGTCAAGATTGTTCTCGTCAACGCGCTGAGCGTATGTCTGGACATGTTGTTGAATATGTTCCTGAAACGCGAAAATGCCCACATCATTGAGCGTCGTTCCACTGGAGGTCTGAAAGACGAAGAAATTATTCCGTGAGACGAAGTTCCAGACATGTTTGAGTAAAAGCCCACCGGTTTGCGTAATTGGACTACGGCTCCCTTAGAAACCGCCAGCTCCTTCAACAGTTCGGCGACTATATCTCGAAGGAGTAATTGGGTAGAGTGTTGGAAGCAGTCACCGTATCCTGCAGACTCCAGCGCGAGGTATGCCGCTGCCGAATCCTCCAGGCCAATCTTGCCTCGACAAGCTAGTGCATCAAAGACTCGATTTACGACAACAGCATGCTCGGAATCTTTCTGTTTTAGGCCAATCCTAAGCTCTGGATAGCCGTTTTCCCACAAGTAAGAACGAAGTTTTGACAAAATTCTGTATCGCCGCCAGGCAACAAACTTGTCGATGCACCATGGTATTACAGCGAAGCCTATACCTGAAGTAAACTCGCCCGTCAGTAATTATGAATAGAATGAACCGAAATGCTCATACCGGATCGTTGCAGCTGTACGCCGAACCATTTAAGAAGCCATACGTGCAGAGCGGATCGGTAAATCCAACCGAAGAAATGGCTTCCGTAACGTACTTGGGTACGTTTGAAATAAGACCATGTAAGTCCCCAGTCGACCTCCCAGCCAACGTCAGAGCTAAGCCGACTAGTTTGTTCAACGACAGCTTTTACGAGAGAGCACATCTCGGTTTGTTGATGGGACAAATCAACCGAAGTGGGTAGTGCACACTTCGGCGAATATGGGTCAAGCCAAGCTGCAACATCGCATATGAGGGGTTGAGTGATCTGAGAAATGTAATCGTCGTGTTGGCCTAGGCAAGACCACCAGATTGAATCTACGAGTTGCGAGAATTGGGGTTTGTTGCCAATCATTTGTTTCATTCGCAGGAAACCACGAATCCGGAGCATCTGGGTGAGGAGGTGCTCCTTAGGTACCGACCCTTTGCCCTTGCCTGTCGGGCTGGGTTGGCTCCCATCTCGAAGCATCGCAGCGATGTGATTTAAAAGTGGCACTCCGTCGAGCTCGACCCCGGAGCTGATTCGAAGAACATAGAACTGCTTTGCTTTAGCCTCTGGGGGCGATTGACCGAGATCGACCATTCGTCCAAGCGCGCTGGAAAATAGTTCCTCGCCCTGGTCCTTCGATGATTCGGTCATTTGTTGGTCGGCAAAGCGCCTTGCAAGTACCGAGAGAACAGCACAGCAGAAGAAGTAGCAATTGAAGCACTGAAGTGAGTAGTTACGGCCATACTGTTTGTTGCCATGCTGAATCCGGTAGCATATCTCGAGCACATCGAGAACGTCGAACTCGCAAGGGAAAGTGACCTCAGCAATCAGGTCCGAAGGTCTTTCTTGTATGAATTCCTCGTATCCTTCTTTGGAAAACCACTCGATGATATCGCGTGCTGTGCAGCCAGACCCGCCGAGTGCGTCAGCATTTAGACCTACGCCTGTTCTCTCCATTCGATAAAGGGACCCATCAGCAAGAATGATGATAAGAAACTCGTGGAAGAACGGAGGTTCGCGTGTGCGGCGGTGTTGGATAACCGAGAACCGAGTACTGCCAGTGGACCGCTGCTCCAGAGACCGATTACACTGAGTCTGGTACCAAACCTCGACAGGGCATGACCATTCACGCCACTTGGTGTTGAACTCCATGACTAGCATACCTTTCCGAGCTTTGGTGTGTGGGCGGAAAGAGGAACGCGCAAGGGAGAGTGATGAAAATAAGGAAGCGCCGAGAAAGCTGCGATGTGGCGATTGCCGGCCGAACCCGCAAAGTACGAGAAAACGGAGCAAACGTAAGCAACTCCAGAATATGGCGCACAAGACTCGGACAATTATACTGCGTAGAGTGCCGGAGTCCACTTTAGAGTTTTCAGGGGGAGGCATAGCCGGCTGTGACCCTATGGATGTATAGTTAGGATGGCAGTATCCAACCACATGCATCCAGACCAAGCTAACCCAGCTGGGGTGCACTCCTTGAAGGCGCTTCGCTACCCGGGCCATCTGTTGGTGGTGAGACCATCACTGATTGGTTGGGTAATCACGGAGCCGTAGGACCGATCCTATAATCAATACACGTAAAGTGTAAAACCGGATGCGAAACATGCCTATCTATAAACGCTTTAAATCAAACCGACCGGAGGATTTAAGATAAGATAAGAGTACGTTAAGGGATATGGAGGGGAATGCTCGGCATCTGTTGCCTGCAACTGGACCATCTCATATAAACCCAACCTGGCACCCGTCCCAGCAATTCAACCGCAAGGATATCGTGAGTTCTCCGCGAGGTCAACCGTGCCCAGTCAAAACATGCGTTACGTGCGTTGGAGGACAAGCCCGGATCGCTTAGCAATCTTCTAGGTGTCGGCCCCTTACTTCTAAGCCTGCAGAATGCAGAAGTCGGCGGCCTCGCTCTTGCTGGCTCAGCTGCCCATCATCACCGAGCCGGTATATCTTCTCTTTTTGGTTTGATACGTCTCGCATATTATTTATCTTTCTTTCAGCGTCTCGTGTCTTCCTGTTGTCTAGATCCACGAGGTGGCAGTCCCACAGTTCGGGGCATGTCACCATCAAACGCATGTAACTTTCCGTGTGAAGTGTATATTGAAGCTGTGCATACCCTGCTGGTTGGACGCTTTATGATATTTGGTTAGAGTGGAAAGGGTGAACTGTCAACCTCGGCCTTTCTGAAATACCGCACATTATTCCCGGCTCCCAAGCACAAGCACGACAAGAGAAGCGTTCTAGCTACTGGATTATAATCACTAGCACCAAGACAAATTGACTATATGCGTGCAAGTAAAACTAGGGTGCCTAAAGCAACAGGCAGGAATTACGGTGGTCACTTGTGTTACGTTACAGCTCACATGATAAACGACCGAGGCTTATACCCAGAGATATGACAGACCTCAACGTTGTCGTTTTGGGATGCCTCCCATCAAGGGTAAGTTGAGTCCGCGCAAAAGTGCATTTAGAACTCTGAGGGAGGTACGCGAATACAAGGAGCATTACTAGGGCTGAAAGTATGCTGCCCAGGGCGGCACGAATTGCGTTATTCGAGTTGCTATCGTCATAGATTTAGCAGTAGGAGTAAAGGGGATCGGAGAACGAAATATATACACGGCTTAAGCAGTGTACGCTTCTTGTCTCTGGTCCGACGCAATTCACACACGTGTAGGGTGGCAAACGGTATCACACGGTTGGCAAGACGTCGAGGCCCAAGCAGCGGGGAGGCTCTGGTATAAAACATCCACCCATCCAGCCTCGAACGGCACCCTTCCCTCCCGAAGTCTTTCTACTGTTTTCAGCCCGATTAAGCTCTGATCCTATACATCACCATGCCAAACCGCGGTCACGTGCCCTCGCGACCAACATTCTCCCTCCAGCCATCGCGCGAGCAGCCCAGTACCGGCTCTATGGGCGGGCCCACCAAACGCAAAAGTCCCGCTAGCTCTGAACCGACGCTTGAACACAACAAACGTACTCGAGGACTCTCTGCAGCGCATGGCTCGAACACCTCCAACTTGTCTAGTGTCTCTGTCCCCGAAACCGTCTTGGAGTCTGAACACGAATCTGCTGTGCCACTTGCCCGTACCCCGCTGAACCGGAGCTTCGCCGAAGAGCCTGCGACACCGACTCCGAACGTGCTGTCGAGTGACATGGCGACTCCCAAGGCCGACGAGAAGCAGAACGCTGCCACGCCACCGCCTCCGACCACACCATCGAAGACTGCCCCAGGGGCTCTTGATACAGCATCTCGCGGCCCTGACATGACGCCGTTCAAACTTTCTTCGTCGAACACCGATCCCGCCTGCATGAATCCTTCCGAGTCTTTGAGCCAGACGCACCGACATCCCAGCCAACCGACCACTCCCCCTCGCACTCAGCGCTCCAGCCAAACAATAGAGTCTAACAAGATGACGAAGATCGGCGAGGAAGAGATGGGAGAGATACTGAAGCACGAGCTATGCGGCCAGGTGTTTCTGCACAGGAAGTTCTTCGAAGAGTTTCTTCCAGTCGACGAGG
Organism: Ceratobasidium sp. 394; assembly: GCA_019616325.1. Lineage (NCBI taxonomy): Eukaryota > Fungi > Basidiomycota > Agaricomycetes > Cantharellales > Ceratobasidiaceae > Ceratobasidium > Ceratobasidium sp. 394. The sequence goes on from WSTG01000847.1 coordinate 13,060, forward strand.
CGATCCAGACCGAGGTGCGCGAACGAGTCGCGTCTTCAGGTGTTCTACGACCGGGTTCGCTTCTCGGGATCTCTGGCCATCATTGGACTATACATGAGTCGATCACCAATCAAAGGGACGAGAAGCTTGTCTATGGACCGCTGGCCGACTTGTTGAATGTCATCGGTCAGGCAGCGTACGAAACCTATCAACGGCTGCACGAGGGAGAACAGTTTCGCCAGCACTACCGCCCGTTCTACAACCATAGCAGCGAGGACGCTCTGTGGGACTCT
>WSTG01000848.1:0-13331 GCA_019616325.1 Ceratobasidium sp. 394
ACCGGCGCGCCGCACCGGCCGTTTCCTCGCTCAGTACTGCCCATGCGTTTCCGCTGGCTACAACGCATGGCCTCCCACCCGTTTCTATGTTTCTTTCGACTAAGAAATGGACACGTATGTGCGACCAGTCTAACCTCACTGTTGTGGCCCGTGCAATGCCCGTAGATCCCCATGATAGTTGATTTATTTATCCATGTTTTGCCAGAGCACTCAATTTGCTCCCGTTAGCGCCCGGAAGATGTCACCAAGGGTGGCATAGACTGCCCTCCCGCCAGTCGCCGCGTTCGAGCCAGCTACTAGCTCATTATATCTGAACTACCCCATAATCTACTTATGCCTCTGGTTAACCGCCTTCCTAGTACAATACTCTCAGATATATTCATCCTTACGTGCTATGTCACAAGCCGCCAACGCCATGCCCACGGACGCGTTCCATACGTTTTAGCCTCGGTCTCCCGTTTTTGGCGCACGATAGCACTATCGACGCCGATGCTATGGAACTTTTTTGACGCAGTGCTTTCACCTGAATGTGTCTCGATTCACCTCGCGCGGAGTGGCATTCTGCCTCTTGACATCTCTCTTGATACTTCATCGGCTTATAAAAGCGATCTGTTTCCAGGTCCGCTCCGGTACATCGACGCCGACGCGTTCAAAAAATCGTTGAATCTATTACACGACAACTGGGCTCGCATACGACATCTTGATGTCAGTCTTATTGCGAATAAACGCGAAAATTTGGTTGTGGACATGCTCAACGACGCCATAAAGCTCAGCGACAACGACAGCCTTCGATCCATCTTTTTGAAAGCCCAGCCGTTCGACGAAAACGGTCGGCTTTCTAGACCGGGTACTACGATGCAACTTTTTTTGCCACATTCTGATACACTTTATCGCGTCGAGCTGAACGGCGTTGATTTGTGCTTAACCTCACGGCCGTATACATGTTCCCACTGAGGCTACGCGAACTGGACCTCCGTTCGCAATCTACGATTTGCTTGTCCAATACTCTATTCCCCATGCTAGAACTCCTACCGAACCTCTTGTTTCTATCACTCTGCGGGCATACGTTGACAGACAGTTGGTTTGTTCCACGGCGACCGGAACGTTTAATCTCGTTGCCAGTGTTAGAAACATTGAGGCTTGTCGAGATTGGTGGACGGACCTACTTGAATTACGTGCTTCAGACACTTGACATTCCCGGGCTTAGGTCTCTCCGCTACTTCAATGACTCGGACATGGACGAAGGACTCGTCGCTGTGATCCGACAATGTAAACTCGAGGTCTTGGTGTTGAATGGGCCATGTGTTGGGGTCCTGGACGCCGTGCTCTCCAACGCAGACAGTTTGGGCGAGCTCAAGAGGCTCGTGGCGCTCCCTGACGTCGAGGGACCTCCAAGCGGCTTTGTCGAGAGCCTCGCTCGCCGCCTCTGCAAAGTGGCTTACTGCCCAATGCTCGAATATTTGCGCGTCCCACGTCTACGTGACCAAGAGTCTGTAAAGGCGATAGACAAACTTCGGAGCACCAGACCCTCGCTTGAGGTTGAAGTTGAATCTGAACCAGAGTACAGTGATGATGCATCGGTTTGGTCGCATGAATAAATGGGGGCTATGTATGGTCACGGTACGTTAAATATGTATACCAAAAAAAGCATGGTCACCGCGTGTACTTGATGATATGAAATACATCGCATTACCTCATGCACGGACATCTCGTGTTGTTCAATCCTCCGTCTCAGCCACAGCGAAGTCAAATAGGTCAAGTGAGTCTAGGTGCACAAGAGAGGCTTTACATCTTCAAGTGACGCCGCTTCCTCGCCTGAATGTCAATGTTTCATCTAGAAAAAACATATGGCAAGCCCAAGTATGTTTCTTTGACGAATAGGAAGGTCAGTAGATTGCAGTTGTAGTATTCTTGCGGGTTTCAAACCATGGCTCAACTCCCACAGTTCTGTTGTGATTTTTTTTTTGGTTGCCCAGGTTTGACGTTCCGCCTCGATGCTCCCAAAAACGCCGGGACATCGAGGTGCAGATACCCGAATCACACCATATTTTCTTGTTTCGACGAGGACTGGAAGCCCGTTCTTCCATGACGCAGCCCAGCGATGAACGACGCCGCCTCTCGATCCGTTTTCTTCTGTGGCATCCGCGGGCGCGGATGACTGCTACACTTGTCTGTTCGAAGCCCGGGTATGCACATACCGCCGGTCGGTTACATTCCATCACTTGGTATTCCATGATCTTCATGGCTTGGCAGTTGGCTTGTAGGCGGACGGAGGACAGCAGGCTGGGAATATAAAAAGGGGCAACGTTGAGGGAGTTTGCACCATCAGCTACTGTTCTCTCCACACTCTCAAGTGCACCCACTTTCTTTGCCTCTCGGTGAGTGTCAAGTCGTGGCGTTAAACGTGCATGACTGGTTGACTTACGAGCACGAATGTGTAGGCTCACCAACACCGCTCGCTGCTATCCACACTTAGACTTAGGCTGCGCCGTCCTCGTCGAGCACCTCCACTCTCGTTCTTTCAGTTCTTCATTCAGCATAGCTTTGCACGTCTCAACATGCTCACTCGCGCTGTCTATCTGTCCGCCCTCGCCTCGCTCGCCGCTGCCCACGGCTTGATTACCGCCGTGCACGGCAACAATGGAGTGACAGGTGCTGGCATGGGAGTTGATCCTAGCACGCCTCGAAATGGAGTCACCGCCAAGCCGTACCAGGTACGTCGTTATCACTTATAATATCATAGCGCTCTTATTGACTATCTCGCGTCTATAGCAAGACACGAGTATCATTCGTGACTCGGAGATCATGACCGGCAAGGTTGGACCATGCGGTCGCACCAAGCAGAGGGGTGCCATCGATATCGATGCCGAGATGGCTGGTAAGTACATAATTCACAGACATACCCCCTCAAATTTAATATGTCTACCCATAGCCGCGGCATATGCTGGGATGCCGTCTGTCTCGCCCAACGGTGAAATCCAGATGACACTTCATCAAGTCAACCAGGACGGAGCTGGGTATGTATATTCAAGGTAGTCTATATGTGTATCTAACCTCCTACATTGTTCTAGCCCATACACGTGCGATGTATCCGCCGACGGCGGCAAGTCTTTCAAATATGCGAAAGTGACCAAGAACATCGTCGGGATACCACTCATCGGACTATCCTTGGCGGCCGCAAAAGACTTCCCTCTGAATGTCCAGATGCCATCGTACGTATGCTTTCAAAGCATTGTTCGCACTCCCTGACATATTTAATCAGAGGAATGCGGTGCGCCGGTGGACCAAACGGTGATGCATGCATTGTGCGCTGCCGTAACACTACTCCTGCTGGGCCGTTCGGGTCGTGCGTGATCGTCACGGATACACAGAAGTACGGGTACTATGGAGGTGGAAGCACGCCGGCTCAGAACACGGCTGGGGGAGCAGGCAAGTCGGCACAGGCTGTGACACCTGCTGGGGTGATTGGCATAGTCCCTGCCGCCGTCGCAGATGCGATCCCCCCTGTCATTCCGGAGTAAGTCAGGTATCATCCAGGCTGCTTGAGCTATGTCTCACAAAGATTTGCAGCGCCGCCGCGACTGTGCTTAACGGTGCTACTAAGATCATCGGTCTCCGCCGGGCGACTACCCCAGACAGCATTAACCCTCTTGCTATCGTTGGTGCAGTTCCTGCTGCGATTGCGGATGCTATCCCTCCTATTGTACCCGAGTACGTTTCTTTCCTCGCGCATATAATCTATCTTTCTAACTCGTCTCGGCTACAGTACCGCTGCGACCGTGTTGAACACTGCCACCAAGCTCATTGGCGTTCGCCACGAAGGTCATGCCAATGGTATCAGCCCTGTCGCTGTCGTTGGTGCTGTGCCCGCGGCCATCGCAGACTCGATTCCCACCGTTGTCCCCAAGTGAATATCAATTTCCCCCAGTTCGTTGGCTCTCTCTGACGTGTTCGTCCCTAGTGCTGCTGCGACTGTGCTGAATGCTGCGACCAAGCTTATTGGCGTTCGTGGACTCGCCGGCCCTGAGGAGTTTGCTGCTCAGGATGCCGAGGATGCGTGCGTGTTTTGCTCGATCCATATATTTGACGCGGTGCTGACGCATATATACGAGTACAGGAAGGTCGAGGCGAAGTTGATTGCAGACTTGCAAAACGGCAAAGTGGGTGAAGGGAAGCGGGTGATCCGGTCTCGTATCGCTGGATCCTTGAGCGGCCAGTGGATCTAAAGCCTAACCAAGTTGATACCGGCTTAAAATATCCTTCCCAACGCATTTTGTCTCTCGCCCTCTACATACTTCTCCTTTTGATCAGAGCTCGCTTATTTCCCGAACATATCTTTTACCGTTTACTAGTGGATTTATGTCGCAGCTATTCGTAGTCTAATGCCATTTTCATCTCTACCACGCATCGGGTGTGCTTTCATATAGCCTTTTTGTGCGTTTCCCCGTGGTTGCCATGTGCAGAACTCTCGAAACCGCAGATGTGTTCCCGCTTCTACTTTCAACCTCACCAATTTCTCCCATGTTCGTCACCATCGCCGCCCTCGATCCAAAAGATTTATCCTATCTCCACCCTCTGCGCTTGCGCTCTCAGCTCCTCCCAGTATCATTCGTTTCGCTTTGTCTCCCCGTGCTTTACATGTTGTCCCAAACACACCCGATCTGCGCCTATGAACAAATGAGTACCACCAAGCAAGAGATATTTCGAATCCCAACCATAACAAAATACCCGGCTTGATGCAAGTCATTTGTTGGCGGTTTGCGAGCACAAGTCATGCAGCTCAACCCAAACAATATATATCGCGCTGTTATTTAACCACTCGATATTTGGTCCTAGGCAATCCCACCTTGCTTAGTTCATCTGGTTTGAGGTGTTCACTCTGATCTTCCCCACATAACCAAAATTGATCATGTAAAACGAATGTGTGCAAACCATCTATGCATTTATGTACTTGCCCAAGCCATGTACAATGAACAAAGATTAACACACTCTCAAGCCCCGCGTCTATTACTCGAAAAAGGTCTAACTTAAACAAAACCTCAAACCGGCACACCAGGTGTTTAGTGTTTCTTTTCTTTAACACACTCGTCATCACTCGCATACCATCTTTCTCCCTCTGCCTCTGCCTCTTTCGTCACTTTTGTATCTACTTTCTTCAACCCAGCCTCCTTTGGTTGGCGTTTAACGCGGCTGTATAGCCCAACGTCCTCGTCAAAGATGAACCGATACGTCAACATTGGCCAGCTTGGGTGGCCCGGGAGGGTATCGTAAAATTCTGGTGCAAGGGCGCGGAGTGCGGGAAGTCGAATCCAGGGGATCAAGGGGAAATCGTGGTGCTCGTTGTGGTACCCGACCTACGTCCCCAACATGTTAGGAAATAAAATACCAGAGCAAGGAGGGACGCACATTGTAAGCCAGGACATTCAAACGGCCATAATAGCTCTACGTCCCCTTGTAGAAAGTAAATGTACATAGTGGAACGTACTGGAATATGATATAATATAATCGAGTCAGTGCATACATGCGCATTATATGCGTATTATATGCGCAGTAAGACACACGAACGACTCGGGCTAGTTTGTAGGGTATAAATAGGGGCGCTACGCGCCCCCTAGTACCTCATCTTGTCATTCTACTATACGCTCTTTTGTAAACAATTGTTATATACTTTCTAATATACAGATTGTATTTCTATGCTCCTGGTCGAGGCCATCCCAGATATAATGCTCCGCGATAAAATGCGCGGCACACGGGTGAAGGCTACCAGCAAAGAAGCTCGACATGACGAGGTATACCAAGGCGCGCCCGCCGAGAAAGTGGTAGAGGGCGGCATCGAATGTGAGCTGGGTGACGAGGTTGAGGGCGTGCCAGATGGTTGGACGTTGGGAGCGGATGAAGCCTGGTCGGAGGGCATAGAAGAGGATTTGGAATGTGCGAAAGGGTAAAAGGGAGCATTAGGATGGAGAGGGAGGAGAGATGAAGGGAGGACGGACCAGAAGAAGGCTTTGCCAGCTACGTTTTGGAGATAGATCATTTCGAGGCGAGAGGGAAGGTCTGTGTCAATACCGTATTCGCCAAGGTGCTTGTGGTGCTCGATGTGGTACCTCTGAACAGGGTTCAAGTCAATGGGTAAGGTAAATTGATTAGGAGAGCTCACCTTGAACGTGATAGCATACGGGATCCCGATGGGCAAGTTGGCAAACATGGCAAAGAGCTTATTGGCCTTGACACCGCGAAAAGCAAGGTTGTGCGCAATCTCATGGATGGCGAGGAAAAGATTGTGGTTGGCAGTCCCGCCAATAGCATATGCCGCTAGGATAAACGGGAGCGAGATTGAACGGCCGAGCATCCAAAACGCGTACGAGACAATACGCAGTCAAAATCTGGATAGGGACCACGGCGAGCACCACATATTTAGTCAAGGGGAGTGGCGCGGAAGACGTGCTCGCCACTGGAGAACTCATTGTCGGGGCCAAGTTGAGCCAGATGCAAATTCGCAATTCGGGGTTTGTCCCCAACACGGGGGTCAGGCTGATTGTTCAGCAAAAAAACTAGGACCGCAGATTACCCGAAGCGGGATAAAAAGGCAGGATGGATGCCCACAGCACACATTCTGCTACCTCGAACGCATCCGTCTGTTCACTTTTCTAAACATTTTGGCAACCAAGGTATTGAGATCTTGTTATCCAGGGTCCTTCCATATTTAGTTTTTTGCCCCCTCAGCTCATCTCGAATTATCTTGACTTGCGCGACGACCGACAATGGGCATGAAGGAAAAGGTCGAGTTCACTGCACGCCGAAAGGCCTATGTTGAACGCTATGGACCCCAAGTCTCTCTACCCCCCGGCCTTACTCTTCCGCCAGGTCTTGAGAATCTTGGGAACAACTGCTTTCTGAACTCGACGCTGCAGTCGGCAAGTGGTTTGCTCTAGCAAGGTGCCGAGTGCTAACGGGCGGAACTCCAGCTGACGGCCACCCCACTTCTTCATGCGCTGCTCACGTTCACGCCTCCCCCCGACTTGGAGCACGAACGAGACCTCAATCCCACTCGAAGTCCAGCCCTGACGAACAACCGCGGGCCGCCAGGCGTCCGACAAGACTGGGAACCTGGCATGCCCATTTCCGATGCATTCCTAAGCTTCGAGGACGAGATCATTGATGCTCGACAAGTGGGCAAGTCGTACCTGGATCCAATGTATGTCACATGGTCTGCCCAGCTGAAACCGCCGCTATCACCGTGCTAATGCTGTGAAGGACACTGCTGGGTCCAATTGCAGCCGAGTACGATCAGTATCGTGGTGTGCGTTTCGGATCATGGTTAAGCTGTTGAGATTGGTCGCTCATCTGTTATGCTGTGTAGGATCGACAGCATGACGCCCACGAGCTGCTGAGGCATTTGCTAGACGGGATGCGCATGGAAGAAATGGATGTACGTCCCCTACATGATTATGTCCCACCGCAGCATTTGGATGACCGATCTACTACCCTTGTAGATCATCAAGAGACGTAACCCGCCCCCTGCGCCATCGACTTCTAGCGGTCCAGACCCTACGGCGGCATCCGTGCCAGAGGATTCACCTATGCCGTTTACGGATATGGTTTTTGGTGGCACGCTGGCATCGATACTAGTTTGCGAGGGATGCAACCATGTGAGTTGTTCGTCAATGATTTCCCACAAATCGAATTTTGCATCTTCGGGTTTATTCCCCGTTTCTGGCCGGCCTCCGGCTGATCATTCTCACCCCGACAGATCTCACATACTTACGAGGACTTCCTGGACTTGTCTTTGAGCATAAGGCCTGAGGATGCGCGGGGGCGAGAGGTAAGCATTTATCATTACCACCATGTTCGTCAATCTAATATTGTGCACACCTCGATGTAGCCAGACAAGTTCAAGTTTTTGTCCAAGTTTCGAAAAAGCACCCCCCCACTTCCTACACGTACACCCTCACCGACGATGCTCTCCACGCAACCAGCGATACGGTTCCCGAGCACCGAAACAGACACCGCGGTTTCTAATAATCCCAGCACGGTAGACGTCCACATGAGTGGCGTGGGCGGGGTTGAAGTGGTACCACACGGCTTGGCGCTTGAAAGCGGGAAAGGCAAGAGACCGGTGTCTGCTGGGTCTGCGCAGGGGTTGGCTGTCTCGGATGGGGAGATAAGTACCGTACGTTGAGCCCACGTCGTATAATGCGGTCACTTACACACTCTTGTGGGCGGTCAGGCACAACCTCGAGCTCGAGTATCGTCTGTCCAGATATCAACCGAAGAACATGATTGGGAGAAAATGGGCAAGGACAAAGAGAAAAGTAAAGAGCGGGCAAAGGACAAGGAGCGACCTGGCGACAAGAAGGATGACAAGGCGGGAAAGGATACCGAAGATAAGCGGGATAAGGCGTCTAGCTCGCGTCCGCCATCTCCGACTATTGCTCCGGCATTTATGGAACCTCATTCGAGTGAGTATCTCCTTTAAGAATCAATCTTTCAGATTAATAACAAATCTTGAACTTGCATAGGTTCGGCGGCAGTGGCCCGATCGCAGCCTCCGTCGCGCAAGGATAAAGCAGCATATCTGGAGAAAGTGTTGACGGATGGGGACGCCCCGCCTACGAGTTCGAGTGCCTCGCTACAATGGGCGGTTGATGGACTGGGGTTGCTCAAAGGTGCGTGTTGTCTTGCGTGCTTGTGGCCGATTCCTAAAAATACATTTCAACTAGATTCATTTGTCTGCCTACCGATTGACGACATCTGGCCCGAGCTCAGTTCCGGGCGAGGTAGCATACTAGATGCAATTCGCAACTTTACCGCCGTCGAGGTCCTCGACGGGGACAATGCGTATGCGTGCCGAAGATGCTGGAAAATCGCGCACAGGACCTCACTCAGACGTGCGCGCAAGGGAACGCCAGGAGTGAGCGGAACCAAAGGCGACCGCGGCAAAGAGCCGATTGGAACGACCACCGCGTCCAATTTTTCGTACGACTCGGACTCTTCAGACTCAGACTGGGGCTTAGATTGGAGCTCCGGTGAAAGTTCATTAATGCCTCCACCACCACTTGCAGTCCCACTCCAGCCAGCCTCGACGAGCGGAATTGGCTCTGGTCCTGAGCAATCGGCTCGCAATACGGTGTTGCCGCGTCCAAGTTCCGCGCCAATCGTCGAGGACCGGGCGTTTATGATGACAACCCCGACGATTCAAATGATCTCCCGCGATGTGGAACGCGCACGACCGTTCCCGGCGAGTCCTCGACCCGCATCTCCTGTCTTGGCGCATACGTCCACACAAGAGTTGGCAAAGACGGGGTCGTCGGGTGTCACGATCGCGCCGACTGCTCCGACTAGTGAAGTCGGGCCGATTATCGCTGCGCCTGTGTCTCGTACGCCAATCGCACTCCCCACGACGCTTCCCACCAATCCAAACGCATCGTTGACGGCTATTCCCCCATCACAGCAGTACATCCGTCGACGCGCGTTTAAACGATACCTCATCGCTACCCCACCGCCCGTACTCGTCATCCACCTAAAACGGTTCCAACAGGTTGCCAGTGTTTGGACAGGTTTCTTCGATAACCTACGCAAATTGGATGATTTCGTGGCGTTTCCCGAGGTGCTTGATATTACGCCGTTTGTTGCTCCGAATCGAGAAGAATATGGGATGGGGCGAGCGAAAAAGACGGCTGCGGCGCGGGCGAATGATAAGGTTACTACGAATGAGCCTGGGCTTGGGTGGTTTGATCGAGGGAAGGAGAAGGAAAAGGCGGTAAAGTATCGGCTGTATGCGGTGGTTGTGCATACTGGGACTATGGTGAGTCTTGTTCCGAGCCGAGTGAAGTCTGAAACTGACAGGGGTACAGTGCGCTGGTCATTATATTGCCTACATTGCGCTTCCCCCTATGCCCCCTCATACGCCAGATGGCGAGGACGCACCGACGGTCCCCGAAGACCCGGCGGTGAAAGGCGGGGATACGAAAGATAAAGAAGGAAAGGATGAAGACAAGCGACAGTGGGTGCGTGTCGACGATATCAACGTCGAGCCAGTTTCGTTTGAAGAGGTATCCAAGGCAAAGGCATATATGTGCTTCTACGAGCGGTTCTACGATTAGAGTGCTTTGCGGACGATATCATATGACTTGTCGATCTAGCCCGAATGTATGGTGTTGATTGTATCGAGATTATACTGTAGTTTAGGTACAATTAAACGGACAGTGAACGTTGTTCCAACTATGTCTCTCTCAGTCCCGTAGCGATTCCTGGGTGTCAGCACTGCTGCTGTTGCGGAGAGAACGATGCTAGCAAGTTATCCAATCGAGGTTCGAAGATGAGATTTGACCTTGGTAGTGGTCATTGTGTTGTGTCGTTGGGGTGTTAGTCTCCCTAAGGCAGACTCTTACATTATGGGTGGATACGTAGTGTCTCGTACCGGTTGTTGTAAGAGTCTGCTCCAATTTGATGGGGTCTTAATAGGTGGTACTGCTTCGGCACCCGGAAGCAGTTTCTTTGCATGTGGTTCATACATCAGAGCGGATGTATGCGGCCAGAAATGTAATGAGTCTTTTTATGGTTAGAGTGTCCGAGTGTTTGAATATATGCTTAGAAATTTCCCCGGTGCGCTGCTCCTGTGTTCCCCAACTGCCTCTTCCTCACGTTTCCCTGATTTATAAAATGTCTTTCATCACACCAAAAGACTAGGAAAGCGACACTGGGCTAAAGGAGCTTGATTGTATAGCAACAGGCAGACTTGGATTTGAGCTCCGAGACTGGCAATGTTCAGGAGCAGCATATCTTTTGAACGGTGTTGACATCCTTTTACAGGTAGCAATGGGTAGTGGAAAATCATGCTTATTCTACCTATATGTGCTGGCACGTCCGGGGGATGTTGTGCTTGTGGTTTCACCACTGAAACTGTTGGAGAAAAACATGGTGAGTATAACCGGGTGCTGTCACGGCCACCTGAAGTTGGAGTGCCAGTGCTTTTTAGCCAACGGTGCTCTTACCTCGTTGCCTTCGCGCCACTATATGTTGCCCGACCCAGCCAGCTCTTCTACAACGTCAGCCACGCCGGTAAGCGTCTACGTTTATTCACTCTCTTAAACAAATTGTTGAACCATTGTGGCGTATCAGGTACCCCAATCTCTCGTGATTACTCTTTACCCGATCCAGATGCCGTTGGCCATGCTCCAGGCCTATATACGCGCCCCTCCTGTCGCGACACGTGCCTTTCATTCGTTTACACTCCCACCCGCTACTCCTGCAACCGCGCCTACGATTTTTGCCGCCCTTCCGATCCGCACAGACTCAAGCTCGGGAGAGGGCGCTGAGAACACAGAAACGTGCGTGCAGCCGAGGCCGGTATGACCTCATAGCCCAGAGACCGAATCGATCGCGGAGCAAACGGGTCGCGTGATGGGGATTCGCCGTTGTATGGCCTTGCTGGTGTGGCATATGCGCCCGTCGAGTCTGCCCAAGACAACATGCGAGACAAACCCTTCTAGATTCCTGGCCAAGTTCTGGCTCTCCCAGCCACTTTCTTTGGCGTGCAGAGTGTGCCCGGGGCCGATGCTTTGGGGCGCTTTGTCAGGATCTGCGCTCCGCCGCATGCGGATGTTGCCACCGCCATGCCTCACACTGGAACCCGCCCGTCTTAATTAACAGCAATGCGGAAGCGGGTGCGCATTTAGTTTGTCTGAATTTACGTATTTTTTCTCTCTCACTCGTATATCCGTCTCCGTGCGCCCTTGATATTGAATAAATCCCTTGTCACATATTCACCCGTGCGGGCTAAGATCAAGCACGCCGATTGGACGGGACTGGCCCTCGAGCATCCGCCGCTGACTCGCTCGCGTGCCTCCACGAGCAAAACTCGGTGCGCGGCCTTGGTATCTCACGATTTGACTTAGTTTTTTTTTATTGCTCAGGGCCTATATACAGGGGGGGACCGGTCCGACGGTCCGAGCTCTAACGAGCACGCAGGAGCGCCACCGAGGTGCTCGCGAGCGCTCCCCGGCCCTGTATGGGTCCTCGCGATCACATGATCTGTGCTCGCGAGCCCCATATATGGGCTCCCAACGCTTGCCGAGCGTCCGGAGAACCCCGGCGCGCTCCCGCAAGCTAAGTTGCATCCACCGTTTTCCCAGTGTATACATTATAGGAACCTTAAGCTTGCATCATACAACCCAACCCAATTAACCACTCTGCTATTTAACCACTCCACATTTGGTCCTAGACAGTCCCACCTTGCTTAGCTCACCTGGTTTGAGGTGTTCGCTCTGATCTTCCCCACATAACCAAAAATGCTCATGTAAAGTGAAGGTTTGCAAACCATCTATGCATTTATGTACTTGCCCAAGCCATGTACAACAAACAAAGATTAACACTCTCAAGTCCTGCGTCCATTACTCGAAAAAACCTAGCCTAAGCAAAACCTCAACCCAAGCACACCAGGTGCTTAATGTCTCTTTTCTTTAACACACTCGTCATCACTCGCGTACCCTCTTTCTCCCTCAGCCTCTGCCTCTTTCGTCACTTTTGTTTCTACCTTTTTCGACCCGGCCTTCTTTGGTTGGCGCTTGACGCGGCTGTAGAGCCCAACGTCCTCGTCAAATATGAACCGGTACGTCAACATGGGCCAGCTTGGATGGCTTGGGAGGGTATCGTAGAATTCTGGTGCGAGGGCGCGGAGTGCGGGAAGTCGAGTCCAGGGGATCGAGGGAAAGTCGTGGTGCTCGTTGTGATATCCGACCTACACCCCCATCATATCAGGAAATAAAATACGAAAGGAGGAAGAGCGTACGTTATAAGCTAGGACGTTCAAAGGCCCATAATAGCTGTATGTCTCCTGATCGAGTCCATCCCAGATATAATGCTCCGCGATAAAATGCGCAGCACACGGATGAAGGCTACCGGCAAAGAAGCTCGACATGACGAGGTATACCAAGGCGCGACCGCCGAGAAAGTGGTAGAGGATAGCGTCGAATGTGAACTGAGTGACGAGGTTGAGGGCGTGCCAGACTGTTGGACGTTGGGAGCGGATAAAGCCTGGTCGGAGGGCGTAGAAGAGGATTTGGAATGTGCTGGAGGGTGGAAGGGAGCATTAGGGTGGAGAGGGAGAAGGGATGGAGGAAGGACGGACCAGAAGAAGGCTTTGCCGGCTACGTTTTGGAGACAGATCATTTCGAGGCGGGAGGGGAGGTCCGTGTCAATACCATCTTCGCCAAGGTGTTTGTGGTGTTCGATGTGGTACCTCTGAGCGGGGCGTAAGTAAAGTATTAGAAACAGATAGGGCTTAGGAGAACTCACCTTGAACGTGATAGCATACGGGATCCCGATGGGCA
>WSTG01000849.1:0-13325 GCA_019616325.1 Ceratobasidium sp. 394
TTTTTAATTGTTTATAAATATTTCTTTTGTCAGATTTGACATTTTCAAAAAACATTACAAAATTTTCGTCAGGAGAACCTTCGGAATTAGGAGAACCTCCTGAGGTAGCAGGGTCAGAAAACATTCTTTTTCCTCCTGTGTCGTAATATCTTCTTTCCCTAGCACAAACTCCAACGAACATTGTCCAGAAATGGATTTTTCCTAGTAGTTCATTATATGTTTTACCTATGATTTTAGGTGTCCAATAGTAGAAACCTGCAAATAGGGCGAATACTGCTCCCATTGATAAAACGTAGTGGAAGTGAGCAACTACATAGTATGTCTTTATATTTTATTCGAGTATTTGACTACTCTAGGGTTGCTATCCTTACGGATAGGATCGGACCATATCTTACAAGAAATGTCAACGGATCAATCATTTCTTGTTGTCACGTGTGGCCTCTACGGAGTCCTTAATTTTCCCAATTAGAGGAATATTTAAGGTTCCCACGGTATTATCTAACAATTGTAGCAATTGTTCTACGCTCTCTATAGAACATTGTAGACTTCACCGTTAGCATTAGGGCCGCGAGATGCGACACTAATACCGGAAGAATAAACCCATTTCTCCCACAGTAACAAGACAACACGACACATACTTATTCAAAAAAATTGATCGATCGATCTTTGAAAACCTTACTATTCATTACAAATATTGCTAATTGATAATATTTATAACCTTGGAGTAGATTTGTACAATGATCAATAACTCGTCCAGTCCCAGCAGCACTACCTACATAAAATTCATAAAGAGGATAACCACTTACTTTTCCAGTTTTGTTGAAAATAGTAAGATGTTGTAGTTCATAATAATTTCGAATAGCTTTAATCAGATAATAATCATGATTTTGAGCAATACTGAAAGAATAATTACCTTGAACACGACTACTGAATGAGCCCTCTGATTCAATAAACCCTGCTAGCCATTCCTGGAAATAGCTAGGAAGTGTAGATTCAGTAAATAGAGGTTTAATTGAATCTCGATCCTGATATTTCAGTCCTCGTTCAATAAAGTATTGTTCTATATCCGGATTATGTAAATATTTTTTAAAGAAGTTATATTGAAGTCTCATACGACTAGTTAAAGGTAGATACTCATCAAGTAAAGGTAGAATAGTCTGATAAAATGTTTTTTTATCATTTACAACCCATTGTACATAGCCTGAGTTTTTTGCCGAAGGCGAGCTACCTCGGTTAACAGAACCACCATATGCATTAGCAATAAAACTAAGCATTTCATAGTTGAGTGGTTTATCTGCGAGTTTAACAACTAATCGAAATTGTAGAATTTTTTTTCGCCAGTGGTTAACTTGAAGACTTCCGTCTCCGTCAATGAGACCTACTGTGAAAGGAGCAAGTTGTTTATCGGAAAGAATTCGTGGTGACTTAAGTGTTTGACCAGCAATAATAAAGTTGCTAGCAATGTGTAAACTAGTATCGTGTAGAGCCACATCTAGTGAGGCATTAGCAAGAACAATTCCTGTTACAAAATTATAATCTTTCATAACTAAAAAAGTAACCTTTGTACGGAGTTTTTAATTCTATATTTTTCTGGATAATAGAATGGCTTATACCCAGATCTTTTGAGGCAATCAATATTCCATCATATCGTCTAATAAATTCTTTTTGGGAATTAAACAAGAAAATAGCTTTTCTAATATGAGAACTGTTTTTCATGTCTAAAATAACTTCTTGGCCTTCCTTTGAGTTATAATCTGAAATTAGAGGTGTATCTCCTATATTGTCAGGCATACTTGAAAAATACCACTCTCCTCTAAATAAAGAACCATTTTTTATAGAATTTGTTATTGTAGAAGAATTAGTATTAATAAGATCTGCCAAGGCTCTAACTGAAGAACATATCATAACTAATTGGTGTAAAGAATTGTAAACGTATAAAGGGAATGCTGAATTAGCTTTGCTAATTTTTAGTTTAGATTCATCAGAATGACTTTTTCCATAAAAAGGATTATTTTCTCCGGTTAAAGACTCAGCTATTAAAGATTTAGTCTCATCTGAGTGTGTTCTATTTTTTGCTAATTCTGACAATAACTCTTTAGTTGATTCAGTATGTTTATAACCTAAAGAAGAATAACCTTGTTTCAAAACATTGTAATAAGGCAATAATTGAGTTATCCATACAGTTTCTCGTACATTAACAGTATCAGTGTCTGTATATTCTACAATTAAAACAGCGAAATTATGTTGTCCATATTTTGACAATGCTTTAATTATAGGCATGTTTGAGTTTTGAGCTTGACTTAAAAAAGAATTATTTAAATAATTTCTCATTCTTACTGCTAAGTTAGAGGAACTACCAACATAGCAATGGCCATTAGTCAAATTAACTAAACAATATACTCCCACTTTGCCATTGTTCTCTTTAATTAAGGATGTTCTATCATCTGAGAAATTGTTATAAACTTTAGCTGGCTTTACCTCTTCAACTAATTTAGTTAAAAAACTAATTGAGCACAATAAACCTTCAAAAGAATTATTATAAAATAAAATCTCCTCTACAAAAATTTTGTTGAGGTGAGTTAATTATAATTTTGGACTATATCTTATCTTTATAAAAATTTCGATGACCACGCACAGTCTCTGAGAAAACTTGTATTTTAATTTTCTGCTGATGGCTCATTTCTAACTAAAAAATTTTTACTTTAAATAAAGTATCTTTAGCCTCATGAGTTTTCCAGCATAAAGAGGTCTTTATAGAGGGCTAGAGGAAAATGTTAACCCTCCTATTGTGAATAGAGCTACGAACCCTAAAGCGAATACCATAGGTGTTGTGTATCGGATAGACCCACCGTAGCATGTTGCTAACCATGAGAAAATTTTAATTCCTGTTGGAACCGCAATAATCATAGTAGCAGCAGTAAAATAAGCTCGTGTATCTACATCAAGCCCAATACTATACATGTGGTGCTGTAGTATAGTATGTGGAATCAGAAATATAAAAAGAATGTAATTCTTTCTATAACGGATTATATCTTCATCTTTATATTATTAACTTTTGCAAAAAAATAAGAAGGGGTTTTGTTTAATTTCAATCTATTCATCTGAATTTATATTTTGACTAATTGAACGTACTTTTTCTAAACCTTCTCTAGAAAGATGTTCTTTATTAATAACCATACGGCGATTTTTTTTGAGGACAGCACTAAGTGCTGCCCATAAAAAATCAGCCGCGCCCAATCACAGATTGCGGCGTACATATGTCCCGTCCGGAGGGCTCTACGAGGCCGCGTTCGCGGCGAGCCCGCTATCTCGCCCGGGCCAGCGCTATGCGCTGATCCAGGCGAGGACGGGCCATATTATAAATTTGATACCAATTAATAAATGACACACCTTTTTTAGTCTTAAGAGGAAAACTTAAGAAATAAGCACAAACACTAGAAAGACCTGTAAAGGTGTTAATGGTTAATCGATATACATTTTTGGTTTCACCTCGGTGAGTTACTTTCCCAGATCCAAACAGATCTCGGATATACATAAATGTATCATATGCATTATTTTGATCCAATAAAAATCGTAATTGTACTCGAAATCCGCTAACTGTATTAAGTCGTTCTGTGATATTGACGTTAAATGTCCCTTCGCCATCAGTAAAGCCAGATAACCAAGCATTTTCAAGAGAAGGCTCAATTGTATCAGTAATTGCCGTAATCAACGGAATTAGTTGGTAAATTCGGCTTTTAGGAGAAGTTAGTTTTGCATTAAGATCTTTAATCCATTGGCCTAACTGTTCCACTCGATGAGAAAGTACCAAATTACCGTTAAATAGATGACAAAGAAGAAGAATACCCTTAGTATTGGTTACGATATAACGATAAAATCCTTCACCTTCATCAAAATATCGAACAGTTCCAAACCCAAGTACTGATTGAATCTCATAAAGAATTTTACCTTCTTTTTGTGTAATTACAAATTGAGGTTGACCATTATAACTTAATATAGCTCCGTCACCCTCGGCAAAACCTATGAACCATTGCAACCATGTATCAGAAATTTGTTTTTCAAAACCAAGTTTTTGTTTTAAATCTTCTGGTAGTAAAGAAGAATCTTGTTCTTCTCTAGCTAACTCACATGGCTTACCAGGTAACACCCAAGAAACTAAAAATGGACCCACTAAGGAATCCGGGAATACATCACTATTGAAACCTATACCAGATCCAATTGACTGAATATAAACGACATAAAATAACAATGCCGCGGTATAAAGTAATGCAATAGCTATTATTCCAATAAATACTCTTGAAAGAGGAAAAATTCGAAGAAAAGGTAGCACAATGGCTAAGGTAATAAATACAAAAAATGATGCTAGCATCTCTTTTAGATTCAGGCGATTGAAATTTTGCAAAAGTGTCAAATTTCCCCTGCAGGGGTAATGATTAAAAAAGATGTATCGTGTCTAATCTCTGAGGAACTCTTTAATCAGCGTGTTCACCATGATGGTAATCATGGAGACAGCTGCAGTAAAACCATATTTCCAGCTGCTAAGAATAGTCTGCTAATATTTTGACTTCGAAAAGTAATTAGCAGCAGTAGACAGTTACAGCTTATGACGATATTTATTACTTGGGTTTCACAACCCAAGAGAGCCACCAATACATTTTTTTTGTAAAGAAAATTGACTCCATACGATGAACCCTAAGATACCGATAGAGAACATAGCATAACACTCTTTAGTTCGAAAATTGAATCAGTAAATAATTAAACTCTAATTTATCGCTACCTCTTTAGATGAAGAACCATCCAAGAGGGGTTAAGACTAATGAATTCGTTTAGAGTTCATATTGTTAATAATTGTTTTTATAGCTTCCCCATTTTTTTTTCCATCTGTTTTATATAACTCAGCAGCTTTTTTGAAATCTGCAAAATCGGCCGAATCCACCGTAAAGGTGGATTACGGAAGTGTTTTATATTTTGAAGAGGATAATTATCAAAATGTGGAATAATGTTATTAATTCACCAAGTCGCTGCGATCGAATAAAGCCTAAGCTTTATTCGGCCCTAGCCCACTTGGTGCACCTGCCGGGCCAGGGCCGCTCCATCGTCAGATGGAGCGATCTCGGCCGGCAGGTTATTTTATTTAAATCTTGAACATAGAAATCACATCGATTATCTTTAATTCTTATATTAACGTTACCACAATCAAAAAATTGAATAAATTTATTCATTAATACAACATCTCGAGAATGCTGAGCGATGTGAATTATAAGCTCTCATCTTCATAAACTGCTGAATTAAATTCGCAGAATACTATAGTCAGTTTGAAACACTGAATTCTCATGACTATCGAAGAGGTTAGAGATGCCTCTAATTTAGTTATAATATTCCTACGACCGATGTTATAATGAGGAATTTTCCTCGGCACATCCTTTAACGAAGGTGAACTAAACCTTTACCCAGACAGAATCAGAATAAAATGGAGGCGGGAAGGGTAATTATGAAACATATATTTTATGAATCTCTTTTATTAACAATAAATAATTTTGTTCGAACCAAAGGTGGACTTTATCTTAATTTATTAAACCTTACTCCTCCTAGGGTGGCCGCAAGGATAAATTTTTTACGTAAAGTCTCTGAGGGATGCTTAACCCTCGACAAGAAGGTTTATTACAGCCCTGCTGATTGTCTTCGATAATTATGACTAATTAAGACTAATTACCAGTTCGTGTAAATTTATTTTAGAACTAAATAATTAGACAGTTCGAGAGAGTTCCAGCATATAGTAAAATTTCTCTAATTTAGTTTAGAGGGCCTAATGACCATTCCTAAATAACCAAAAATTGGTTTTCCTGAGAATGTTGAAATTACATGACTTACAATACCAAATCCTGGTATAATTAAAATATAAACCTCTGGGTGACCAAAGAACCCATTCTTTCAAACCTGACATAATTTTTAATCTCTTTCTACAACTCTAAATTTAGAGAAGGGCCCGTCCCTTTGAGGGAGGGCTGCCAGGCTCACGTACTATCTCTGCTATAGTTGTCCCCTAAATCTGGTCATATTTAGTTTAAACATAGCTTCATTAATAGCCTTTTGGTCAAAATTATTGTTCAAACTAAAAATAACTTTGACGAAAGAACCGACTGTACATTAAGCATCGTTGCAGATACCCACCAGTGACCCAGTCTGTAGCGGTCTCATTAGACGACCGACGGTCTTTAGTTGAGAAATCTGTTGACCGTTAACCCTAAAGTAATCCGACCGGACACTTTGGATTTCACTAGTGTAGCCTAACACCACAACACCTGCCAGGCCGGGCCGCTCCATCGTCAGATGGAGCGATCTTGGCCGGCAGGTGTTTGTATGGTGCTATTTCACCCTGTCAGGCAAAACCTATCATCCCACTTCTCTTAAATGCCATCAAAATTAAGATGGGATATTTTAAAGAGAACCTACGGCACAGATCTTCAATCAATGCCCAAGTATTTTTTTCTAAGAATTGCATAGTGGTTACAGATAGGGACTAGAGCAATGGTATGCTGAAATAATAAAAAGAATTTCTATCGCATTTGCCTTAGGAAAGAGGTCTTTTGTATTTCAATGGACCCCATACCTCACTGATAGCGAGGTAGAACAAGTAAGTCCATAGTTTTTTTTTAACACCTGCCTCTTGGGCTTAATAGCTTGAGCTAAACCATTCTCTGTATTCCCGTAAATATTTATGATTTGTTTATAGTTTTAGCCAGTTGAACCATTTTTGCTCGAGTATCATTATTTAAATGATCGCCTTTGATTAGCTGTATTCTTAGTTCTTTCCAAAGATTATAACTTTGTTTTTTCTTAGAATACAATAAATGTGTATCAAAGTAAGGAATAATGTTAGAGGTGTTTTTTATCCCATTAACTATGTATTCCCAGTTATCGGCCACAGAGTGAGGACTAATATTACCTACATTAAAAATAGTAGAAATATGTTGTAAAATAACTTTGTTTACTTCCCATTTCTGACTTATTATAAATCTTAAACGGTAACCTTTACTATTAGATAATAAAGATAAAGTAAAACAACCTTCAGCATCGGTAAACCCAGCTAACCAATGATCATGTAAAGTAGGAAGCAGAGTATCTACAATGGGATTAATTGTTTCTAATTTCGTTCGTAAAGCCATATTATTATACGCGGAAAGAAAAATTCAAAATTGTGAATTTTTAGTCAAAAACACCATGTTTCCATTAAAAATCAGACATATTAATAATATGTGGCTGACATCTTGAACTACAAACCGATGTGTGTTATTAGATTTAGATTGTTGAATTACTTTACCAAATCCTAAATTTTTTTGTATATAATTTAAAACTAGTACATCAGAACTACTTTGAGTAATTACAAATTGTAAACTTCCTCTCTTGGGCACTATGAAAGAACCATCTCCCTCCGCAAATCCTACAAACCACTCTAAAAAGGCTTGGCTTGGTTTAGGATTATGAGGATATAATTTTGAATACATATTTTCAAATGAAGAAAAATCAAAAGAACGGTTACTATTAGATGGTGTCAACAAGGGTAAAGATGCTAAAGTTAAAGCATAAATATTGTATTTTAAGAATAGGTGTTGATATAAGATTGGATCACCACCTCCAGCTGGGTCATAGAATGAAGTATTAAAGTTTCTATCTGTTAAGAGCATAGTGATTGCTCCAGCCAATACTGGCAATGAAAGCAACAATAAAATAGCAGTTACAAAAATCGCCCATACGAATAATGGCAATTTGTGTAATGACATACCTGGTGCTCTCATATTAAGAACAGTAGTAATAAAATTGATAGCCCCTAAAATACTTGAAATTCCAGCCAAGTGAAGACTGAAGATTGCTAAATCTACTGAACCACCTGAGTGTGATTGGATTCCTGCTAATGGGGGATAACATTTTTGTTGGTAATCTCAGACCCAAGGGGTTATAATTATAATTTCTTGAGTATTATCATTACACGCTTTAATTTTCACTAAAGATCGGACTATGCCTTCATCTTATTTGAAGATTTTTTTCTGCTAAAATGCTGTAAAGTATATCTTTGGGATCTAAGTGTTCTCATTTGATTTCGAATACTATCTAATGATTTAAAATCTCCTTTATGCTTATTATAAGATCTAGCCCAAATTCTGTATTCTAAAGATTTCATACCTCTAATAGTATTATGGAAATATTTTATTAAATTTTCAATAGCTCTAGAGTTAGTAGTTGAAAGAGAAAAATACCCTGCTTTTTTAAATTTAACTTGAGTGCTAATACCTAATAAACGTCGGATAGAATTTAAAACAATCTCATCCAGTTTTTGTGTTATTTCAAAAGCATGGACTAATCTTGTAGAACTTTTGGCTACTAAATAGAAACTACCCTCAGCTTCTGTAAAACCTATTAACCAAGCTTTACTCATAACAAGTGAAGCTGATGCATGATCAGAAATTTTATTATTTATAGTAGACCAAATAGGAGAAATATATTCGGCTGGTAATTTACTATTGACAATATTCAACATAAGAGTATCTTTGTCTGATTTGCTTAAGGTAGGATCAGATAATATAGCATAAGCTTCTTTAAATTTGAGATAATTGAACTGTTTAGAAGTAAGAAGAGGATATTTATCAAAAATAGGGAATATAACAGATTCTAAGACTTTCCGATCTCGAATTCTGAAATGTGTCATGTTGCCATCTTTTTCGACATATATAGATCCCACACCTAACTGGTTTTTGACATAGTGTAATAACCTTAAGTTATAAGTGCTTTGACCTAATTTGAACTCTAAAGCCCATGTATCGTTTTGTCTGGCAATACTGAACGTCCCACCTCCGTCAGTAAATCCTACCAACCATTGTGAAAATATTTCTTTATTTTCTAACAAAGTTGTTTTATTTACTCTCAAAGAAGATATTTGATCTTTTGTATGCGAAGAGTACTGAGTTTGTGCCAAAGGCGCAGTAGTTGTTTCAATCAAACTATTTTCTGTAGATTCACAAAGTTTAGCAATAAGATGCTCTACGTTAAGTCTCTGATGGCTAAAACAAATTATTAACCAGGCGGATAGTCTCCGTGTTTGTAACATTTTTTCTACTGTTGCATTAACTAATAACAATAAGAGAATAATTAGATTTTTAACTTGATCTATTATTGATATAGTAATGAACAATGAGCAATTACATCCGAGTTGAAGAGTTTCCCGCATCGAGTAGAGTTTATTTAAAATTATATCACTATAATAGGACAGCTTATTTTTAACTGTCCATCCTGTACCGGCACCTTGTTCAACTAATGAACTCACTAATAATAAAATTAATGAAGGTGGTAACAGCCAGAATGAAATGTTATTTAATCGAGGGAATGCCATATCCGGCGCCCCGATTTGAACTGGTACTAAGTAGTTCATTTATTGATTTCAAATAAAATCCCGCCGACGTAGGATCGTGCTTTAGCACGACCTCACGGCCGCGGTTTATTTGAAACAAGATTGGACTATATCTTCAGGTCCCTGTCGGGGCATGTATTAATACCTGCCGCGGCAGGGGACCGCGTTACGACTAGTCTCTGAGGACCCATCAATATTATGTAGCCACCCCAAGATCTTCGTTCTTGGGAGAGCTAAAATGATTTATCCTTGAAGAGGATAAAACACAGTGCACCTGCCGGGCCAGGGCCGCTCCACCGTCCGATGGAGCGATCTCGGCCGGCAGGTGTTATATTTTGGTTTCCTGCGGATTTTCCATTGTTATTTTAGAATTTTGGCCGCCCTTGAGCATGTGCTATGTAAAAACATTTCCGTAATCCCCCTTTACGGGGGATTCGGCCGAAGGACGCCATAAAGTAAGCTAAAAGCTAACTTCCATGTAAGATTTAGGTTTATAAAATTTGTATTCACCCTGGCAAATTTAATAATGATTTCATTATTTTACAGGTGACTTTAGGAATTTTCCGCAAATAGTAACGTAATAAGGTAACCTTTACAGGAATACACGGCAACTAATTAGTACATTATTCTATTTTTAAATCCAGAATTTTATGTTTAAATTAAAACATACAAAGGGGAGTAAGTTTTATTTTATATCACCTGCCGGGCCGGGCCGCTCCATCGTCAGATGGAGCGATCTTGGCCGGCAGGTGTTTCATTTATTATTTCTCTAAATAGCTGTTTTTTAAATGATCCCAATTGTAAGTAGTTCGAGTATTATTAAAATCCTCTTTAGCTGAAATAGCTGCATCTAAATAAGAAGATGTTAATGGATTGGAATTTGGTAATTCTAAAATAGAAGACCATTTAACATAATTCAAGTATTTAGAAGACAATAGCGGGAATTGATTAAAATATTCAGTCGTTTTAATAAGACTACTTTTTGAGACAGCCATAACTGTAAAGCTATAAAACTCTTTTTCTTTAAGTGTTCTAGTTCGGCTATAAACGTTTACGCCTAAATAGTCACCTATTTTAGAAATTATAGTATAATAACTCATTTTGGACATGTCTAGGTTAGATCTGTGATAAGATTGTCTTATCTCAATTCTATAGGATAACTGAACTCTAGTGGAATTTTGACCTGATTTCTGAGATCTTTTGTGAATATTTATAGAAAAATTACCATCAGCGTCCGTAAATCCAGATAACCAGCTATTGCCTGAAATAGGGGATTCATCTAATGGTTTTAATTCAATGGGACTAATTTGAGAAAGAATGTCTTGAGTGCTGGCTTGATTCTTATTCTGATTATTCTGAATGTATTCATTATACCAGTTTATAGCTCGAGACAAAGCCTCTATTTTGGGTGTTCGCATGTAACCATTAATAAGAGTTATAATTTTATAAACTCCTACCATGTCTGGAATTTGCCACAAAACATAACCTCTTCCTGGTTTTAAATATACTTTCCCACAATTAGTTAATTGTTGTAAATATTTTGCTAATGGAAGATCAAATTTATTGAAAACAATTATTATTGAGGGTGAATATTTTTTAGACTTAGAATTAGTATCATGAACAGCAATTGTGCCAACTCCCTCCACTAGTCCTGCTAAATAAGCGCCTAAATTTTCTTTACCATTTTTTTTGGAATTAGCCACTAAACTACTATTATTACCATTATCTTTTAATGATTCTGGGTTAGCCCTATCTTGGTAATAAGGAGGAACATTTAAACTAGATATTTTAAACATAATAGATAAAATAAATTCAATAGGTAAAATAGAAATAATTTTGTTTGGGATGTTACCGAATCCACCTACCATTGCTGGCATAACCATAAAGAAGATCATTAAGAATGCATGAGCAGTAATGATCACATTGTAAGTTTGGTGGTCTCCTGCCAAGAATTGTACTCCTGGCGAAGAAAGTTCTAATCTAATTAATACGGAGAATGCGGTACCTAACATACCACTAAATACTGCAAATATTAAATACAATGTACCAATATCTTTCGCATTCGTTGAAAATAGCCATCGAGTCATAATATGGCTAAAAATGTTCAAATTGACGCTGGTGCTGAAAAGCTTTTTTGGTTTTGGTTGTTTTTTTGATCTCTGTTATTTTTTTGATCTCTTTTATTTGATTTTTTAAGAGTTGGGGGTCTCTCAAACACCTCCTACACGGCAGCGGCAATTGCCGCTACCGCGGCGGGGTGTGTGACATCCGATTGCGCTGAGGACCGAAGGCCCATGCGCAATCAAGGATGTAATTGCGACGCAGTCGCAATTACATCTTACCCGTCCGTTTGTGAGGTAAGAGATTATACACTTTAGGCTCTGTTAAGCAATAACTTTTTTGTATGTTCAATACCACGATTCAATCATGATAATGAAACATAAGTGAAGCAGGTAGTCTTTACCCCGCCGACGTCGGCGGGGCTAAAGTAGCTGCCCGCGGAGGCAAAGTAGAGGGTCCCAGACCCAGCGGCGATGGTGCTATTTTATAGCTCAATAGATCTATCGACGCAGGGACCAGGGATTAACTATCGAGCTATTTTATAACACAGTGCACCTGCCGGGCCAGGGCCGCTCCATCGTCAGATGGAGCGATCTCGGCCAGCAGGTGTTGGATAGGTAGACCGACGTTAAGGGCCGGCATACACCCCGGCAACCCACTCTTTTAAAAAGGTTTCAGTTCTTCCCTGAAAGGGAAGAAGAAAAAACGACCTAACAGGCCCGATTGGCGCATCATCACCGAAGGTGGATGGTCCAATCGGGAGTAATGGTTTGACGAGGTAGTACGTAGCCCGTTCGGGGTTGTTGGGTAAAACCCCATGATGGAGAGCAAAATTTGCCATACCGCGCAAATGGTCCCCTTTGCGCGATACGTCTTCCAGGATGGAGATTAATATCCATCCCATAAGACTTCGTAAGCCCCCGCGAGCGTATTTTGATCTGTTCTTCCCTTTCAGGGAAGAATAGATAACAAGTAGGGTCATGTTCTCATGACCGTAGCTCGCGGTACCGCCGCCTCCAGTCGTGCATTTTAATGGCGGCGTCCATCTCTGGTAAAGAGATGGTAGCCGCGTCATAACATGACTTTTGACTTTAGCCCTTCCCAAAATCGAAGATTTTGGGGGGCTCCGGAGGATGGCGGCGGGGGTTCAGCCTGAAATTGTCAAATTGAATGAAAAAAACGGAATAGAGGTGAATCGAACACCTAAGGGTATTTAGCCCGAACAATTAGCAATCGTCTTACCTTACCGATGGAAACTATTCCTTAATTTTGGAGTACTGCGTAAATGAATTTGTTGTTTGCCCCCAGCGGATTTTATCCATCGTGATGTTAAGCACGATGGATAAAAAAGAATGTGTCAGCGGCCGCTTGTCCAGAGCCTGTCCCGGCATGAAGACCGGCCAGGCTCATGCCCGCCCTTAGTGTGGCCATCATTGGGACCTATCCAGGATAGCTCATAATGCACCATCCAGTTGCGTCTCCTGATGCAACTCGATAGATCAAGCGTGTCTCTGACTAGCCTTGCCTACGAAAAAGGGTGAAAAGGTGGTTGTCCCGAGAAGACCATGCTTGTACGGTTGGTAAGCTAAAGCAGCTTCGATCTTCCGTAGTAAGAAGTCCATGAAAAGGACGATCGAAGCTGATTTAGCTTTATACAAATAAATTGACCTGACGTTTTCCCGACCCGTACACTCTTCCCTGAAAGGGAAGAGGTTAGGGTTGCGCAGCAGCTGGTCAGTCTCGAAGTCTATAAGGACTTCGGAAGTGGTAAACATGGACCTACGTTACGTCTTCCAGGATGGAGATTAATATCCATCCCATAAGACTTCGTAAGCCCCCGCGAGCGTATTTTGATCTGTTC
>WSTG01000850.1:0-13325 GCA_019616325.1 Ceratobasidium sp. 394
GCCAAGCGAGACGCAGCGAGGGCGAGATGGGCAGAAAAGAAGCAAGTCGAGGGGAGCGGAGGCTTTTCAAACGAACGGCGCGAGGCCATGAAGGCCAAGGATGCGGAAACGATGGCTATGTTCCAGAATTTGGCCAAGCAACGATTCGGATGAGGCACCGTACGTACCGTCCCACTTATCATGTCCGAATTCATAATCACATCGTTACTCAGGCTTGATCCTCCACTTGCTCTCCAACTTGGCATTCCGTATCGTACACAGCCGACTATGGCCAAACCAATACCAATATATTTTTGTTTATCGGACCTTTCTTCATGGAAACATGGCTGGCCAGTCGTTGGGTGTTCAATCAGGACCCGGCCGCACAACTTGGCAACGTCGGTACAGAGTGTCGACTGGTCTCATTAGGCGTGGACCCAGACAGTGACATTCATACAATGAGTTCAAGTAAAACGTGGCGATAATTGCCTAGTTTTTGCGTTCTAGACCTCTCGGGCGCTCCTTGACAACAAACTTATTCCCGTCACGGTCTGCAGATTTGCGCGTGCGACGACCCTTGGTGAGCCAGCCCCAGACTGATCGTGGATGTTTTCCTCCCTTGGATTTACCACGTCCGCCTCCATGAGGGTGGTCGCAACTGAAACCAAGACCTTAGTACCCAATGATGCGCGATCAACAATTACTCACGCATTCATGGCGACACCACGGACGTGCGGTCGTCGGCCCAGCCATCTACTCCTGCCTGCCTTGCCGAGATTTCGACCCTTCCAATCCGCGTTGCTTACCTTGCCTATAGTCGCAACACAGCGCTGCATAACGTTGCGGACCTCGCCACTCTGGAGTCGGACTTGGGTCCACAGGCCTTGGTCGTCGTGGGCCACAACCTGAGCAAAAGTACCAGCAGAACGAACGAGGACTGCACGGCCGGTGGGTGAGAGGGCGATGGCATGGACAAGTGCGCCAGCGGGGATCAGCCTGAGTGGGAGGACGTTGCCCGGTCGAAGAGTGCGAGCTCGAAGTACACCGAGTGAGAGGTTGGTAGAGGCATTGGCGGCGGCAATGTCACTGGCATCGGGAGCGGCCGTAAGCGCAGCCTGGGGAGAAGAGGGAGCAGCAAGGGCACGAATAGATCGTTTTGTCGGGGCAGGAGAATCGACAAAGCCCTCGATGAGACCTGGAGGTATACCGCTCC
Source organism: Ceratobasidium sp. 394 (assembly GCA_019616325.1). NCBI lineage: Eukaryota > Fungi > Basidiomycota > Agaricomycetes > Cantharellales > Ceratobasidiaceae > Ceratobasidium > Ceratobasidium sp. 394. Next base: position 1,193 of record WSTG01000850.1, read on the forward strand.
GGAAACTTTCGACGACGTCGCCGGCCCGGAGACCATCGCAGGCGAGGATATAGCTCCAAGGCTGGAGGGAAGCAGGATCGCGGGATTTGATGAGGGCAATATGTGCACTACGGCCGGGGTCGTACTCGATGCGAACGACGTCGTGAGGCCCAGGCGTCGTGCGCATAAAGTCGACGATGCGGAGCCGTTGGCGGTGTCCACCCCCTCGCGACCGCACGACAACCCGTCCTCCCCTTCCACGACCCGCCTTTTCTCGCTTGGCGATCGTCAGTGCTCGCAATGGCCGCCCTGGGAATAAATGCGGTGAGACTGGCAGGCGGAGATGGCGCAGCGATGGAGTGACGGGCTTATAAGTCTTGAACTGGGTCGACGAGCCCTGAACCGGGACAGACAGCGACGACGGGGGACGCTTTGGCACATTCGGTTTGGCCAACGCCGCCACCGACGTCGAGAACGCCCGGCCGAGGCCAGGCAGCAGGCGGGAGAGCATCGCAGTAAATCACGCGGTCACGTGCGTCCGAGACTGAGTTTTCGGCTTCAACGATGGCAAGTCGTTCCTCCGTCGGCTTTCACTCGTCTGACCCGCCTACAGGACAACATTACCGCCGGCACCGCAGAGCTGCGTGATGTCACCAAAATCGAGCGGATAGGTGCCCATTCACACATCCGCGGGCTCGGACTCGACGACCGACTCGAGCCACGACCCAACTCGCAGGGCATGGTCGGACAGCCCAAGGCGAGGCGTGCTGCTGGCCTTGTTCTCAAAATGATTCAGGAGGGGCGCATTGCCGGACGCGCTATTCTTTTGGCCGGGCCGCCGAGCTCGGGCAAGACTGCCATTGCCATGGGTGAGTCCCGCGGTTTTGTTATTGGCTTTAATTCACCTGGTTTTGCAAGGAATGGCACAAAGCCTTGGCCCGGACGTTCCATTCACGACCATCGCCGCTTCCGAAGTATTTTCCCTGTCTCTCTCAAAAACCGAGGCCCTCACTCAAGCCCTACGACGTTCCATCGGCGTGCGCATCAAAGAAGAGACCGAGCTCATCGAGGGCGAAGTTGTCGAACTCCAAATCGACCGCTCACTCACGGGCGCAACTAAAACCGGGCGGCTGACTATCAAGACGACAGACATGGAAACCGTCTATGACCTCGGCCACAAGATGATCGACGCTCTCGCAAAGGAAAAGGTCCTAGCTGGAGACGTGATCACCATCGACAAGGCCGCGGGGAGGATCACCAAGCTGGGTCGCAGTTTTTCGCGTAGCAGGGACTATGATGCCATGGGCGCCGACACTCGTTTCGTCCAATGTCCCGAGGGCGAGATACAAAAACGACGCGAGGTTGTCCATACCGTCAGTCTTCACGAGATTGATGTCATCAATAGCAGGACACAAGGCTTTATGGCGCTTTTTGCTGGTAAGACCCTCTCGTTCCATCATCCCTCGCGATTAATTTGGTTTTACAGGTGATACCGGCGAGATTAAACCCGAGCTTCGGGACCAAATTAATGCTAAAGTGGGTGAATGGCGGGAAGAAGGCAAAGCCGACATTGTTCCAGGCGTAAGCTCCTCTCTCCTCGCCTATTCGCTGCCCCAACTCTCCCCCAGGTCCTCTTTATAGATGAAGTCCACATGCTCGACATCGAATGCTTCTCCTTCCTCAACCGCGCACTCGAATCCGACCTCGCCCCTTTAGTCGTCATGGCCTCCAACCGCGGCGTCGCCCCCGTCCGCGGCACACGATTCAAAGCCCCACACGGCCTCCCCGCCGACCTCCTCGACCGCATCCTCATCGTCAGTACACGCCCCTACGAACCAGACGAGATCGCACAAATCATCCAGATTCGATGCCAAGAAGAAGACGTCTCGCTCGAACCCGATGCGCTCTCAGTACTTACGTCCATGGCCCAGCAAACGACGCTCCGGTATGCGCTTCAGCTTATCGCTACCGCTGCGCTCGTCGCCAAGCGCCGGTCGAGCACAACCATCAGCGTGCCAGACTTGCGCAAGTGCTATACCTACTTTTTGGATGAGAAGCGCAGTGTGCAGTGGTTGAAGGAGCAGCAGGGGAGTTTGATGTTTGACGAGGCACCGGCCGAGCCTATGGACACTGCGTAGGCGATACATCTTATTGCGGGGATCTAGATATACGTCATGTCGAGACGACCAAAATTAATCCACCGTGTATGCGGCCCATTGTTTCCTTTTCTGTCCGGTGTGCACTTTGGGCGAACCCTAGCCAAAGAGGGGACGCGAGAACAAACCAATATGGTTCCCGCCAACAATCTACGGGCGATATGTTCTCGAGCACGGCGCTTGGACGAATATAAGTGGGGTATCCGACTAGCGAGGTAAACGATTTCTTCCCTACTCTTTACAGCCTTTCGCTACCACTCTACTCAGCCCCCAGATCGAACTTGCGGGAATCTCAGAGGGCCTTGTGCGTATGAGTTCACCTGCTTCGCCCGTGCCAAGTAACATGCTATTGAGGCTGGGCACCGTTGATGCTGAAATATTGCCTTGGACGGCGCATACAGGTGCGCATTTGGCAGGTGGATGGGCGACCCCTAGTTCTCATGATCGACCCGAGACGCACTGATGAAACCTGTGAGTGTACAGCTCCGGCAGTTCCGGATAGCGGCGCACAGGAGAACGAATAGAAGCATCAGGTCAGGGCCTTTACTCGCGCGCTAAGCACAGTACATTGACTGAGAAGAGCAAGGCCGAGGACGGAACGCCCGCAAGCGACATATCCGGCATAAAGCGGAAGATCCCACGCCAAGAGACCTCCCTTGTAACGTGGCGTGTGATCGCGACCAGGCACCCAATTCCAGCATAAAACCGCTGTGGCTAGCAGCCCGAAGCCCGACAATCTCACCAGTACCCCCGCTGCGTATCCCGCTGAGCAGCCCCAACACTATCTCCAGACGAACACGCAAGTCAGGAGATCACCGCATTCAATCGCGACCAGATGTTCGGTAAACAAAGTCACGAGACGGGTCGTTCCAAATCTGCATTTCGCTCGGTGCTACAAGCTGCCAAACTACCTTTGCCTGGCCTCTCCGAGCTCGAAGACGCAATCAAGGGGGTGATAGATAGTTTCAAGGTTTGTTTCCTTCTTGGTTGATGTACAACAGGGATGTGTAACCACTCAACCGGCCGCAGACATCGGGGTACAATGACGATCAGTGTGCATTGCTAGCCATGCAACTTGGGCGATTATCCCTCATCGTTGAAGCTTCCGATGTTGCGCAGCATCCTGAGCTTTTGGAGATTTCGAGGTGCGTGATACATCTTTGCAAGATTCCGAATATAGTTTGACACATCTCAAGTCACCTTTGTATGATCAAAGACCGGTTCGAGAAGGAGAACAAGAATCGGTCCCGGCCTGGAATTCCGAACGCTGAACGAAGGCTACAAGCTTTGGCAAACCTTCGACAAGAAATAAACGACTTTATCAACAACGCTCAGGTAAAGCGAGATCTTCTCTTGATGATAACCGAAGCTCAGCTTGTGATTGGTAGCTGCGAATGCTCATGCAGATCCGGGAATCTAACTCAAAAGCGGTTTCAATAGACAAGGTCTGCAGCTTTACGATCTCTTCGTTTATCCAAGTGAAAACCGATCCTTCATCAATCATAGGTTCCCGTGATACCCGAATACCAAGTCACCGACCAAGTCTTGATGTACGAAGGACCATACGAGACTGTGGATATGGACTACCTTAGACGACGATACAAACTAATCGAGAACGGTGAGCAAGGTCGCCCGGCGGTCCGCGTTAACACTCGTCGTGGTCGCTACGGAAACCTGCCTGTAATCTACAAGACATATACCTCGCACTCCAATGACGGTGCTGCCGCCAAGGTATGGACCTTGCCCTCTTCTGCTCGCTGCGACCTAAAAGCGACTCGAGATCGCAGAGGACCAGTTGAAATGCATTTCGCGAGTCCTGTGAGGCATTCTTTTCAACGCGCAGGCTTCCCTCTAGCTTATGCGTATTCCATAGACATCCAAACGTAGCCAATCTAGTGGGTATCACTCAAGGATATTATGGGATCAATGGAGTCGTTGTTACCGCGAGTAAAGTTGCTCATTCATCTAGGCTGGCTGTGTTAACCAACGACTATGCCATCAGGAGGACTTCCTTACTCTGACTTTTTACTTCAGGTCAGCAGTGGCGCTGCCTTAGTGAGATGTGTAGGTGTCTTTACCCCAAATTGGTATTTACCCACTGACATAGAGTTTGAAATACAGATGCGAGGGATTTTGGTCAGTCGATTTGATCTTGGTATATTCAAAACTAACCGACTGATACCCCTCGGGCATGAAAGGCGGCCCACAAATTTATTTCATCTAACAGATTGATGCCCAGTTCAGTGAGTACCTAACCGCTAAGCTACATCAAATAGCTCGAGTATATCTTTTTAGAGTTTCAACATTACCGTCGAATCAAATGGACAAGCCACCCTCGTTCCGACATTGGAAGGCGAGATCGACGCTAGTGAGAGCGTTCAGCTCGACGATCTTAAGGTGGGTGTCCGACATCATTGAGGTACCCGACGGTTCACGCTGATGCTAGTTTCTCAGACGTTCAAGCACCTCTGGCAATCAGTGTCGAAGGGGTGGCGGGGCGTCAACCCTGCCACACGACACACGATGTTTATATGCAATCAGAACGTGTACGACTACTGTGGCGATACGCGCATGCATCGTTTTTTAGACCGTATTTCTGCCCTGGACTGGATAGGATTCACCGAGCTCGAGGTTACTCGATTGGCAGCCGAATGTAATATGCTCCCAGCAAAGCGGATTCATTCCTGGAGAGGTGAGACACCTCCTCCGTTTACGGTCGGCCTGGGGGGTATCGGCCGAGTAGTTGAACGCGAAAAACATCAGTCGGAATGGCATTCACTTGACGAGGGGAATCCACTTAATCCAGATGTAGGTTTTTGGACGAGCACCCCGGTGATAACGCAAGCTGAGGCCGCATCGATCTTCCATCACAGCGCACTCCACATTGCATGATGTGTGGTACTTGGGACCCTGCCCATTATAATTACCCAACAGCCAACGACGGATGGAATAGGTGAGAAATCATGCATCATACCTCCCGGGATTAACGCTTGTCGATTCCTAATAGCTTTCCCGTTTGCCGGTGCAAAGGTGGTATAATCGACAGGCCCGGGGGCGTATCACCCTCATCTTGGAACGAATTTACGAATCAAGCTCGACGCATAGCCAGCCAGACTGGCATAAATCTTGACGAAATATTATACTGTACGAGGATATTACTTATGTGCTTGTTCGATTATCGCCTAACGTCCTACCGCAGGTACCCTGCTTTTCCGCACAGTGCATCTCTACCCACCTCAACCCGAGGAAACTGAATCGAGTGAAAAGGTGTACTTTCATTCAAATCCCGCTTCACGCTCGAACCTACGAGAGTATTGGGGCTTTTTAAGCACCAGCCCAGACCCTTGCGCCCCGGAACTGGGTTCAAATCCGCTCGGCTGGAGGGTCATTTACGAAGTGTGCGTTTATATGAAGGCCTTGCTATTCTGTTCATTGACTCCGAGCGTGTTCTCTCGCTATACCAGGGAGTTGTTTTGCTACTGTACGACAGACGGGTGGGACTACAGATACCAAAAGCTGTTACAGTCGGCTCTAGCATCTATTCCTGGCAGCTTCCCTGGTTCGCAAATCGAAGAGGTTCCGGACGACGAACCCTAGCACATTCCTTGCCTTACGTTTCATCTCTTGTAAAGATTTATAATAGATATATGCGCCTATATGGAAATACATGAACGGCTTGGATATATGCGTTGAAAATCGCTGCCGCGGGTCCAACAAACGCTCTTATCGGCGTCAGCTCATAGATTCGGGACGATCGGGTGAAGTAAGAACAAATTACGGTATAGTGCATGGAGAGCTTTATCTCGACGGCGGCGTAAGGTACTTTCCACGCGTGGATGATAGGGGTTAGGAATGGTGCATACCAGAAGCAATTAGCAGACATGACCAAACTAAGCCATATGCGCGCGGGTGTGCCTCGCACGTGTATGGATTTTAGTCGATCCTATTCACACTTACAACGACAGCGCGTGGCGTGAGCTGAAATCAGTGCACCGGAGAGATCTTTTCCGCATGAACAATTCACCCCCGATCATTCTCAGCAACGCTCTTACTGCAAGGCCGTATCCTGGTCAATGAATAGTACGACAATGTTTCTTTCAGCATTTTGTGACGTGTCAATGTCCAACGCTCGGAGCATCAGTAACACCCACCAACAGGCTCTCGAGCGACATACCCAACTAAACAAGTACACAGGTTCTCCAAGTACAAACAGACAAGGTTGTGTGACTACATGATGACAGACAAGTTCCAAGAAAAAGAAAAGTTCAACATCAACGTCCGTGAAACAACAAACGTTCATTCAATCGTGGCAGAGCGTTCAGTCAAAAAGTCATGAGAGGGTCCAGTCACCCCACCCTTACGAATAGCACTTCAAGGGCTTGTCGATGATATGCATCACCCCCCACTTGGAGGTCACATCACTGCGGAGGATGATCGCCTTGTCCGAGCCGCATGAAACGTAATGCACACCGTCCTCGTAGCTAAAGTAGAGTTCCTTGCCAGATTCGGCGGTCGCTTCGGAAATGCTGGTGAACAACGTAGAGTAGACGACCTTGCCAAAGAAGAAGTGGTTCTTCAGGATGGAGGTGATCTCGTCGCCGGAGAGGTTGGCATCGTAAAACGCCTGGTCGGTCGGAACAAACACCTGTTTATAAGATCAGAACACGCCAAGCAAAATCCGAGGGCGTGCACTTGCCGTGCTCTTGAATCCGTTGTCCACATAGTCCAATAGGCCAGCCCTCTGCAGAGCACCACCAAACTCGGTAAACCCGTTCGGGGCACTGCTGACGAGAGGCTTGCAGAGCAGGTCGGATACCTTGGGTGGCAATGCGAGGATAACCTTGATGACGAGAATGACGATGTTCTTGTACGACGACCTCGATACGACTGTGGCGCTGTCCTGCGGGCGGTCAATGATGATCGTGGGACCTTTGTTGTCCCACCGCTTTTTCGAGGTAGAAGAGAACTGGTCGATGATCTAACAGCAAGATAGTCGGGAACGGTAATTAGATACTTGTCGAAAAAAGACGAACCTGAACCTGGTTATTGTCGAGGAGTCCATTCCACCTCTTGCGCGAACTCCTTCCTGGCCACTTGAGACCCGACGAAGCAGACGAACGAGACTGGGAGGCACCCTTGCGAGTGAGCGAGGTATTGGTGATCTTGAAGCCATCCTCGGGGGTACCATAGACCGTGCTGTAAGAGAACACGCTGACAGGGTCGTCACCGATCGAGGGATGATCGGAATCGAACGCCTGTAGGTGCACGCTAATTAGTATGAAAAGGGTTAAGGTGGCAAAATGGACTTGACGTACGCTGTTGTCGGGGACTATAAACGTGACACTCTGGCTCTTGAACGTGTCGACGAGATAGTCTCCCCCTGGCGAGTTGATGGCGTCCTTCAATAAGTCTGCCGGGGTCGTCAGGCCCAGGCCATGAAGCTTCTTGAGGAACCCGGACGTGTAACTGTCCAGCTTGTCCGGGTTACTGTCGCGAGAAACGACAGGCGATGCATGAACGACAGCCGAAACCACGAGCAAAACCGAGAGGACTCGAGAAGGGAACATCGTGGGACTACGACGCAGGGGACAAGGCAGAGAGAACCTCGCTGCCCCTTGATGAGGACTGGGCAGTCTTTTTTATAGCCCTAAGATGACAGCGATACCAGTACCGGATTAGCAGGATGGATGAGATAGGGCCCTGCAGGGCGTCTAGTGAATTGTTCGTCAGAAGCAGCACTCACCTTGCGGGTGACGCATGGACCCAGGGTAGCCGTTCACCACATCCATCGGACAATGACCAGCCGAGATATAGTTTAGCGGTATAGCTTCAAAGATGAAATTGCGGTCGAATCTGCTTCTCATAGTTAAAAGATAGTGACCGAGTCGTGGGGTAAAGAGGATGTATGCGTGGTAATTTGTACGTAAGAGCAAAGAGATTCGAGCTCGCAGCGCCGGCGACTCGGCCAGGAGACCATGCCGAGCACAAACGCGGTGGGCGCTCGGTACTGGAAAGGCAAGTCTGCTCCCTGGTCCCCCGAGTCTACCCGGATGATGCCATTTCACACTACATGATCTGGATAGCTCGACCGCGCTCCGATCCATCAGCTCATCAAACGCGTGCAAGCGTCAATTTGGCTGATTGAGCAAGCGCTTGGTGTGATTCGGGGAAAAATACCAGGGAATGTCAGCAAAGAATAGGTATAGCTATCGCCACTCTCGGGCCTCTGGAAGACTGATTGGCACACCGCACGCCTTTGACGCCTCCGAACAAGCACCACTTTTTCGCTAACCCGGTGCCGCGAGGCCCGCAATCTAACCTATCCGGTCCCATCACGTATGCAGATCACCGCTTCTCCAAGCCTCGTTTCCAGACACGATGCAGTGCTGGCCTTTTCACATCGTTCAGAAGAGGCGTAGACCTGGTGCGCAATGAGCCGAGATTGAACCCCAGCACATTTATAGCTCCAATGTCAGGCACGCCATTCATTGACACAGTTCAGTGGGATCTACCGCTCAACGACCTACCATGGCCGGTGCTTGACGCCATGACGAGTTCGATGAGTGCGTCGAACGGAAGACGATGCCCCAAAATTCACATTTGGCGCCTCGTGATCACTAGATGAGCGCTGTCCTGTCAAACCTGTCAGGCCGAGAACCGCGCGCCTCCCTCATGTAGGGCAAAGGGTATCCCATGACTAGAGGGCCTCCAGGACTGTGTTCGGTTTGCGTTGGCCCCCGCGCGTTTAACTGTAAAAATGCGAGCAATGAGGATGTTGGATTGAACATTTCGTGTTCTAGCGCAGCTGTCCATTCGCTTGAGTCAGCTGTCTCGGGAGAGCACAAGCGAGTCCTGGAGTGCCTGGATGGGTAGAATGAGCGTTTACAGTCTGATAAGGAAAAAAGGCACGTCGAAACTCGCCAAACCATTAAGCAATTGGGGACAAGCGCCGGGCGTGTCCGCGCGCATATTGGGCGCATTAGCCATTTGTTTAAAATGGCTTTTATCCTCCAACAATCACTCCTAACTCTACGTGAGTCAGGCTCCCCTTGCTCGTAGTATACTCGACGCATACATCGCCGGAAACACTCCAAAACCTCAACTTATAGCTTGCCATACAACCTCTTCCCCGTCGAGAACACCCCAGTGGTGCTAACTCACGCACGTGCGCGAACGCTCATCAGATAAGCAACTAAAAAGATATACGTGTTCTGCAGGTACAAACGGGCAAGGTTGTGTGACAATAAGATGGCATCCAAGTCTTGAAAAACATCAACGTCCATGAAACAACAAGTGTTCGGTCAATCGTAGCAAAGCGTTCAGTCCGTAACAGGGTCCAGTCACTCCACTCTCACTAGCACTTCAAGACCTTGTCGATAACATGCATCGTTCCCCACTTGGTGGTAACATCACTACGGAGGATGATCGCCTTGGTCGAGCCGCACTGGACGTAATGAATGCCATCCTCGTAGCTGAAATAGAGTTCCTTGCCCGATTCAGCGGTCGCCTGGGAGACATACGGGAATATGGTAGAGTAGACGATCTTGCCAAAGAAAAAGTGGTTCTTGAGGGTCGAGACATCGTCATTGGAGCAGTCGGAGTCGTAAAACGCCTGGTCGGTCGGAACAAAGACCTGTTTGACACGATAAGCACGCGCCATAAAAAAAAAAGTGGAGAACCCGCGCTTACCGTGCTCTTGAAACCCTGGTCCACATAGTCCAACAGACCAGCCTTTTGCAGCCCTCCACCAAACTTGGTAAACCCGTACGGGGAGCTGCTTACAAGAGGCTTCCATAGGAGGTCGGATACCGGGGTCGGCTTGGTAAGGAGTCGGTCGATAACCATAATGACCACGTTCTTGTACAACGCCCTCTTCAGGACCAAGGCACTCCCAACAGGGCGGTCGACGATGTACAACGGACCGTCGTTCCACCGTTTCTTAGAGGAAGAGGATATCTGGTCAATGATCTAATGTACAAAAGAACAAGTTAGGAAAGATAATTGAACCCTTGGAAGAATGGACGTACCTGAACCTGATTGTTGTCAAGCAGACCACCCGCCCTCTTGCGCGAGCTCCTCGCCGGCCACTGGAGACCCGACGAGGCAGACGAACGGGACTGGGCAGCACCCTTGCGAGTGAGCGAAGTGTTGGTAACCTTGAAACCATCCTCGGGGGTACCAAAAACCGTGCTGTACGACCACACACCCACGGGGTCGTCACCAACCGATGGGTGGTCGGGATCGTATGCCTACACGTGCGCGTTAATCATCAAGACCGAAATATACCGAGAGACAAATTGGACTGGGCGTACCTTGTTTTGTGGAACGAAGAGAGTGATGGCCTGGCTCGAGAACAAATCGCAGAGATAGCTCCCTCCCGACGACTCGACGGCGTCCCCCAAGAGGTGTGCCGAGATGCTGGCCTCCAAGTCCGGCTGCTCGAGTGCAGCAATCAGCCCAGAGGCGCAGTTGTTTGAATTGTCCCGGGTCACGACGGGAGTACCTCGGACAAGGGTCGACGCCGCGAGCAAAAGCGAGAGGGCTTGCGAAGAGAACATCGTGAAACAAGGACGTTAACGAGGCAAGCGGGGGAACTCGCTGCCGACAGTGGAGAGCTTGGCAGCATGTTTTATAGCGCAACGAGGGCAACGGCACGCTCAGCCCTAGATTGGCTGGATGAATGCGAACAGGCCCTGCAGGGCGCATACTGAATTGTCTTCGTCGCTAGAAGCGATGTTCGTCTGGCCAGTTTTCAAACCAAGGGTCGGCATCAACGACACAATGTCGGGCAATACCCAATATGGGCATGACTATAAAGGAGTGAAATAATAGTTGAACGCTTCGTGGAATTTTCGAGTGGATGCACCGCTGCGAGTCGGTGATCGGAACACGCCGAGTACGAGCGCGGGCGGGCGCTTGATGCGAACACGGCAAGCGCGCGTTCTGATCCTTGATCGCAAGATGCTCATGTTATGCTTGACTAGGATCACACCACGCATAAACTTGTCTCAAGAGGAAAGATAAAGCTCCCCTCGCTGTTTGGTCTGCATCGCTTCGACCTGTCAGCCTATCGAAACACGTGTTCTCGTTTGATCGGGCTAAAAAAAAATAGCGAGGAGTCTAGGACGATATAGCACAAAGGACTCATGGGCATAACTTGGGTTTATGTTGGAGTGATTGGCGGACGCATAGGCCACCAACGCATAAGCGGCGACAAGTCTTGTGTCGCGAGGCACTTATTTGTCCAGGTTCATCTCAAGTCAAGGTCGCTCTATTTGTTCGCAACTTTTCGCCTCGTCTGAAAGAGGGATAGGTACGCTGTTCGAGCTCCCGGGATGAACACTATTTATTGCCTCAGTTCAGTAGGCTCTCCTGCTCATGAATAACTGCCCCTCAGGGCAATGATGGATTCGGATTTGCGAGGGCGTGTCGAACACAGAAGGCGCTCGAATTCGCTCGGCACGATCACCAACAGAGCGATCATCTGTCGAACCTGTCACAGCCTGACATCTGTGCACCTGCTCATGTGGGTCGAAGACCGAGTCCGGGCAGTCTTCGGCCGCAATTATCACAGCATGTACGCGCGTATGGTGTATATCAGCCATTCTAAAAGTGCGTGGATGCGGCCCACGTTCCGGCGAGCAAGTATCCGACTTGACAAGCCATTTCGCTCGGGCAAACAGCCGATCAGGGGATGATTCCAGCGCCAAACCTGAATGATTGCAGGAAGAAGGGTCTATTATTTAACGGGGCCACAATAAATACCCCCGTCGCCCGTAAATTACCTTATTCCACTTCAGGACACCGGATTTGTAGATCCCCCGACACGAATCTGAGAGCTGAAAGGATATGCCTTGGGACAAGCGGGGGAGTTGCGCTGGCCGAACCTCGAGTTGGTGGGGCCAGTGACCCAAGCTGTGACCCATGTTTGTGTGTATGTACGGGGGTACCTGGATCCACGCCCACATTTGATCGGGCGCCTGGTTGTGACCGAGGAT
>WSTG01000851.1:0-13319 GCA_019616325.1 Ceratobasidium sp. 394
TTATTTATTCGGTTGGACGTCACGGTAGCTCATATCACCTACGAGGTTGCAGTTTACATTTGGCCCTGAATACCAGGGCCAGATAAATTAGGGACCACGCTGGCGACCTAAACTATCTGGGTAGACTTCGGTCAAACTTCGTCTTTACGTTGTCGAGGTTAATAGGACAATCGAATCGCTAACCCTCGTGTTTACCCTTGTTTACGCCCCCACTCGTTCCTTCGATTTCCGTTTGGGAGCTCCAACGTATGTATGACCTCTGTGAGACCGTGATCGTCAGAGCCACGACGGGCTTCCAATTGGGGTTCTATCATGACGCTGCCGACGTCACAGTCTTGCGCTTTGAATCAGCGACGACAGGGTATAAAACCGAGTGAACGAGCTGGTCTCGGTTGACAACCCTTGTTGATCAAAACCTCAAGCGACCAATATGCAAGCTGCAGCAAACACAGTTCAAGAAGTACGTTTGGTTATCTCCAGCCGGGCACCCATTTTGACTCTAACATTAGCATATGGGCCCCGTCGATGTCCCCGTCGAGCCTGGCTACAAGGCCCGGGAAGATGGTTCCAAGATGAAGGCCCTCGCTTGGTTTGGTGCTGGCGATGTACGGCTCGTTGAAGCTCCAGTTCCTGATATCACGCAGCCAGTGGGTACTGGCACAATAAGCATAATCGTCCAAACTAACCTCGATGTAATAGAACGACGTTGTGATCAAAGTCACTGGTACGACTATATGTGGTTCCGATCTACACCTGTTCCATGGAGAGATCTTGGCCCTGCAAAAAGGGGATATTCTTGGTCATGAGGTATCATTCATCCATTTTTTGTGTTTAAGCGTTCAACTAACGGTTGGTAGTTCATGGGGGTTATAGACCGGGTCGGACCAGCGGTCACCAATCTCAAGCCCGGCCAACGCGTCGTTGCTTCCTTCCAAATTGCGTGCGGAGAATGCAGTTACTGCAAACAAAAGCTCAGCAGCTTCTGTGACCGAACGAATAATAGCTCGTAAGTTCCAGCTTTATGCTACTCCGAATGCGTGCTCCCGACAAGCCTGACTCAATTCCAGGTTAATGAATACGATGTATGGCAATCGCGATGCGGGCTTCTTCGGATATTCCCACTTCACCGGTGGTTTTCCGGGCGGACAAGCTGAATATGTCAAGGTGAGCCGCTGAGGCTTCTCCATTAAACTTAGGGGTTTCTAGCTCATGTGATGCAGGTCCCGTACGGCAACGTTAACCTGCTTCCTATCCCGGATAAGGTCACCGACGAGCAAGCACTATATCTTTCCGACGTACTCCCTACGAGCTACCATTGCGTTGTCGATACTGGTGTCAAGGAGGGAGATATTGTGGCGATTTGGGTAGGATTGTTATCGTATTAAAATCTGTGGCGCTCACCAAACTTGCGAATAGGGTTTGGGGCCAATCGGCCAGTGTGTTGCCCGCTGGGCTAAGCTCAAAGGCGCAAAGCGCGTGATTGGCATCGACTCGCATCCTCAGCGCCTCGCATTTGCGGCCGAAAAGAGCGGTATCGAAACCCTAAACTTTAAAGAACACACGGATGTGCCCGCCCGCCTGCTCGAGCTTGTCCCAGGAGGCGTCGATGTGGCGCTCGATTGTGGTGCGCAAGCCCAACTGTACTATTTCGTAATTTGACTTGCTGATTGCCCATGCAGGGACATTCCACGAGCCCAAGTCTCTCTTGCATAAGGTCCAAAAGACCCTCATGCTTGAGACCGATACTTCCGAAACGGCCAATGAAATGATCAAATCGGTAAGGAAGATGGGCCGGTGTGGTCTTATTGCGGCCTACGCCGGTTTTACCAACGGCTTTGCGATTGGCGCCCTGATGGAAAAAGGCGTAAGGTTTATTGGGAACGGGCAAGGTAAGCCACCGGGGTTTGCCTGTTTGTATTCCATGCCGTACTCATGACTCGTGCCTCGCAGCTCCCGTGCATTTGTATTGGCAAGAGATCCTCAACGATTACATTATTCCAGGGAAGTTTGACCCTACGTTGTAAGTTTTGATCGGTCAGGCCTGATGGATTGGGGATGGGTCGGCTGAATGTGTTGTGAATGCCCGTAGCATGATCACCCATCGCGTCCCTATCGATGACATGTGAGTCGAAAACTTTCGAGGTGAGACATTTAACACGGCTAAATGCCTCAATGTTGCGCAGGGCGAAGCTTTATACGGCGTTTGACAAACGTATCGACGGCGTGGAAAAGGTGTTTGTCGAGACTCGGTTTTCGAACCCCCCTTCGGTGGGCTGCCCAACCACTTCTCGCGTGGATAACTGGGGCAAGTAAATGAGCGCCCGCTATGGCGCCGAATACAAATTGTATTAATTTTGTATTAATATATGACATGGGATGTATCTTTGCAAAGTGGATTCGTTATATTCCATTGGCGTGTCGTGGATTCACGCGTAAAGTGTTAAGCATGGCGACCCTGACACTCAGGTCTACAGCATATATCCAGCATAGAGGTGTCCAATCGAAAAAATAGCGCCCGGCCAACTGAACAAAGGTTGTGCCGAAGGACAAATAAACATTCCAGTGTTTATCCAAGTGGTTTTACTTTGTGGCCGTTGGCAACAGAATTTGTAACGTGACAGCACACCACGTGACGTCGGCGAGCTCCTATGGCTGACCTCCACCAGCTGCCATCTCACAGTATGTAAAAACCGTACGGCCAACCATAGAATCACTCTCATATTCTTAGGTCCTTGGATTTCGGAACCACTCCTGCCCCTCTCTCCTGCCTGGGCTGGCCAAGCTGGAAACGAAGACTCGGATATACTTTTATTAAGGCAACGATGGCTCACGGAAGAACTTTCAAAGCAGGACTCGGAGCTTAAGCACATGCGAAAACTCTCGTAAGTCTATGTGTCATGGTCTACGCCCACCGGCCTGAAGATCTCCCATTAGAATCCGGGTGGGCACCTTCAACGTGAATGGCCAGCAGCCCATGGAACCGCTTCGTACCTGGCTGTGTAGCTCTAACCCTTCGGATCCACCTTCAGACTTAATCGTGGTGGGATTTCAAGAACTGGACCTGAGCGCAGAGGCTTTGCTCATTAGCTCGACTACCCTAAAAGAAGACTTATGGTGTGAGGCTCTCATGCGAGATCTGGCGGAACTGGGCGACCAATATGTCAAGGTATGTTTTCTTCGGGGCCGAGTCCGATCTTATTATATGAATTTCCTTGCAGCTTACGTCGAAGCAACTCGTTGGAATTTTAATCGTCGTTCTTATACGAAAACCGATCCTTCAACTATTGGCGCCGTCTGGTGTCGCGTCTAGCGGTGCTGGCGTGGGCATACTCGGCACGATGGGAAACAAGGGAGGGGTCGCGTTGCGTCTGCAAATTATGGACACCGTCCTGGTGTTTGTAAACGCGCATCTAGCAGCCAGTGTGCAGCCAGTTCCAATAGCCAGCGATCCAGAGAAGCCTGCAGCTTCAAGACCCCGATTCGTCGGGCGGGGAGCGGCACCGACTGATCCGGTGGTGGAAAGAAGGAATGCAGATTATCATTCTCTGACCGGTTAGTGAGCATAATCCAGTTCATTTGCGGTTCGTGAACGATCCCTGGTTATATGAAGGTCCCGCTGGCAGATTAAATTTCTCTCTATTACCGCGAACGCCAAGTTCGCCTCCTACCACCGTTGGGCTTTGGGACTGTCACATCGCATTCTTTATGGTATGTCTATTTGGCTCTGGCGTAAGTTCTGTCGTTAACTTTCTCACAGGGCGGTAAGGGCTTACCCATACGATCCTTATGTATGCTGAATCTTATGGTGAATCTAGATTTCAACTATCGAGTCGACTTGTTGGATGACGAGATTAGAACTGTGCTCGACGAGACCAAAAATGGTGACTACAGTGCTCTATTAAGCTTCGACCAGGTGAGAGTAGTGTATGGACAGCCAATTGTCACCCCTAACCTACTTGTTCAAGCTGAAAACGCAGCAAAAATTGGGGAGAGCGTTTGTTGACATGACTGAAGGTCCTATCACATTCCCACCGTTAGCCACCCAACTCGCTTGGTTGCACCTGATTAACCGTACAATCTGTAGAACATACCGATGTGAAATACGGAAGAAAGAGGGCCACTACTGGGACTCCAAGTCGGTTCAAGTTACCACATATGTTTTCTCGGCCCTGACTTCATCGTATCCAGACGCCGGCCCGCTTGGACCGACAGAATACTGTACCTCACCGCGAGGGGAAAGGGGAATTCTGTTCGAATGGTAGAAGGCTCTTACACTAGCCATCCAAGAGTTTCTATAAGTGATCATAAACCGGTCTCAGCAGACTTTGTCGTTGACGTGAGTACTAGTTTGCTCCGCTCTATTAATTCGTCGTGTTTATCGGGGCGTTTATAGGTTGAGGAGCTTGATAAAGATATGGCCGCAAGCCGTTTTAAACAACTGGTCAAGAAACTTGGGAGACTACCGCTAGAGGAGGATGTGCCCCGCGTTAGACTAAGTCACGGCGTTGTTGACTGGGGAGTAATCAAGTAAGTGCATGACATTTATGCGTCGAAATGCCTGAGTTTAAATTTTTATAGGCATTTGAAACCGCAGACTCTAGATGTCAGTTTTCAGAATACAGGTGTTACGACTGTGTACTGGAGAATGATACCCACCGAGGCCAATGGCCCGTTATGTATGTCAACGACTCGCATCGAGTTTGACACCGCTAAGTATCCCCCATATCTTCAGATCCGGATTGGGTGACAGCCGAACCTACGTCAGCAAGTACTTCCTGCGCATGTAATCGCCCAGGTCAATTAACTTGAAGTTACTAGGGGGTGTTACTGCCAGGCGATTCCGTGGTGATTCGCGTGGCGACCAACATTACAAACGAAATTGCAGCACAACTAAATGCTGGAACCAAAGCACTAGAAGATATCATCATCTTGCACACAGTAAGAGGGAAGGATATGTTTGTGCCCGTGATGGGTACCTGGGGTACGTATACTTGGCTTTACGGGCGGGAGGTTGCTAAGGAACTTACGACAACGTAGCTCGGACTTGCCTCGCGCATAGTCCGGATGCGCTGGTCAGACTTCCTGGTAGTGTGCGAGATTCGCCGGTTTCCAAGGGCGCACAACTCCCGACTGAGAAGGCATTGAGCTCTCCAAGAGAGTTGATGCGGTTGATTAACTGGCTAATGAAGTACGCGATTGAATGCGTGAGTCCAGCCACTTCACATTCAGGATGGGACTGAAGCGTTAAAGCAGGATGAACTCTTTGCACAGCCTGGGGACCACGACATGATTGATGCAATAGTGGAGGTTAGCTCACCACACATCGTTGACCTGGTTCCTTACTCACTCGTCTAGCAAGGCTCTTGATACTGGGGCCGAATTCCCATTCGACGAGAAAGCCCCTGATCGTAGCGTTATTCTATCCTTTGGTAGCGCACTTTTGCTATTCTTAGAAGAGATGCCCGAGCCTGTTGTGCCCCTGAGGCTTCATACCCAATGTGGGCTTAGTAATTCCAAAGAACAGGCGTACGAGGTAAGCCCAGGTCTGGCCGCAGGAAATCCGGAGCTGACGGTTGACGTATTTGTATATTGTAGATCCTAGACTATTTGCCAAGCATCAATGCAAACGTGAGTGCAGCAGTAAGCCGGCGTTGGCACGTATTAAATTATCCACAGATGTGGATATCAATTACCGCGTTTTTACACTTCTTTTGCCAGCAAGACGAAAGAAAAGAACACGAAGGCAGCGTTTGCACGATCGGTAAGCCACTCGAGCATACGAGTTAGTTTCCTAACCAATTCGAGTAGCGAGGATCTTTGCTGAAGTATTATGGGGGGACACAATGACCATTCCATTAGCTAATCGACTATCTTTATTGACGAGGATGGGGTTTTTGACGTTCTTTATTGGTCCGTACTAAAGGCTCACAGTAGTATATTTATATGGACTATACTAATAAGATGATTCGAAATCTTGGTTGTGGTACATTGGTAGGGCCTGAAACGAACGCATAAATCCAAGTGACATGAAAGCCTTCTATTATCTGTTTGTGTTACGGCTACGCATCATAATTTCGAACTCCTCACAGCTAAGTTAGGTGAACCAGCCTCCACCCAAAAAGAGGGGGGGTATAGGGGTGGACGGCAAACCATTCATTCAGGGTTCTCGGGCGCTTATGGCTCACGTGACCTTCGGACCTTAACGACCAGCACCTTTAGAGAGTCTCCGACATGCGGATAAGACAGGCGGATACTGAGAAAGCTCGACAGTTGGAATCAAGCACCGAAAACGACTCTCTAGATCACCAGGAGAACTCACTCTCCTCTCCTAGAAGAAGGTCATAGCCTGTGATTGAGTATCTTTCGAGTCCTCTTCTCAGCCGCCCGTACAGCGAATCTGGCTAGCCGATCCCCCTCTCTGCATCATAAACTAACGACTTAACCTCTACGGAGCGTCTAACCTTGGTTCAAAAAGGGGACCTAGCTTCTTCCCCTAACTTATTTTTATTCCGGCTCGGCACTCCTGGCTCCTGCCAAGACCTCCTGAAGCGAAGCAAAGCAGTAGATAGGAGTATGTCGTCGTATATAAACCTGAGATTGACCGGCCGTGACTTTTCCCAACCATTTTGGTCCCCTCTTCTCTGTCACCGTCGTAACTGCCGTCGTCACCGTGTTATCGCCCGTCACGATCGTCATGTATCGTCTACCGACCGTGTTCCTGCTCCTTGTCGCTGTGACATTCCTTCTGTCACTTGTTCTCTTCGTTTCTGTCTGCCCCGTCGCTGCGGGCATCGCCTGGTGAGTAGAGACGCACCATGTCCACCGCACTTGCTGACCTCCCAACGCATCAGCGCCGACTGTATCTCCAACCTCCCTCGTATGATCTCTGTCTGCTCTGGCGACATGGTATCAATCGTCCCCCCAACCGTGAGTGTCGGCCGCTTGACCCGAGTGTGCGATGTATTAGTGCTGGCTAGTGAGTGGCGCGGCTACTTCGACTTGACCGAGTGCAGGCTGACTATCCCAAATAGTTGGCGACCATCTACGGCTGGTTGTGGTCAAAATCTTTGATTGCCTCCGTCGATTGATTATCCTGTCGTGCTCCATCGTCTGCTTCCTCGTTTGGGTTCCGTTCGAAAGTGCCGCTGAGGCCGTACTCGAACGTACTTTGCTCAATCTGCCGACCCTTTGCTGGATTACTTCCAGTGAGTTCGGCTGAGGGTGGTGAACGAAACTCGAGCTCACGACGATCTTCCCAGTCTGTTGCATTCACGTTCTACTTTGCGGCGCACCAATTCTCGTCTTTTACTGTATTGTTCTCGATGCCAAACCCAACCTCGAGCCTATGCAGGAACCAGTTCCCGACATTCCATATGTACGTTCCCTCAGTCAAGCTGTCGTTCCGAGTAGCGTACTGACTCCGATGTCAAAGGCTGTTGTTCGGCGAAGGAAACTGCCGCGAATGCTCCGAGAGCGATACGAGCGGGAACGAGAGCAAGCTCTACGACGCGAAGCGGAACGACAACAAGGTCGAATCGCGACCTCGCTACCTCCCAAGACTGATTCCTCCGAGAACCGAGCTTCCGAACCGCCCCCGGTTGAAAGCAGCTCACACGCTCCTCCAAAGCCATGCGATGTGGAGCCTGCTGGTCCCGCTCCCTTCTCTTCCACCTGTGAGCCCGAGGATGAGGCTTGCAACATTATTGTCCCGCCCTCGCCTTCTTCCACGATGCACTCCCCCCAGATTACCACTACCTGCTCCGAGTCGACTGTTTCTTCTGCATCGACCAATCCATCGACCCCTGCCTCCTCGGACTGTACATCCGCCGATTCATCTGCGACTCCCGATATCGAGTATCATGAAAATTCTAGTCAGGCTGAGGATGTCGCTCTTCCGTTGAGTGAGGGTGCGGAGGAACCCAAGGTGAATGTGGTTTTCCACACTCCGCCGCGCATTTATGAACCCTTCCCGCCCCAGGCAAACGCATCGAGCATCGCTGGCGAAAACGACGCTCTGGGCTTGGATGTAGCATTGCCTGCTCCTCGCTGTGTTGAAAACCTCGACATCCCATCGGCGGTTGAGTACAAGGTCATTGGCAACAATGACACTCCTGTCACCATTTCTTGTCCTATTTCTTCCTCTTTGACGACTGGATTGGAGGGGGCAGAGGCATCTCAGGTGAGTCGAGTATCCTGTTTTCCCGTTATGAAACGTTTTGTCTGACATTTAGCGTAGTCTGGATCCCCAAACTCGGCTGGGACACCGGTGGATCTCCTCGACGCGTCTGACGCCACCGTGCAGGACATTCTCGCCACCCCCGAGGTGGCCGTACTCATCGAGGCAGCCGTAGCCGAGCTGGTCTCCTCTTTGGAGAACGACGTTGTCGGCCCTTCGCCCTCAGAAACGAACCAAATCTCTACGAACGAGGACGCAAGCTGTTTTGGGTCGATGGCAAGCGCCAATGGATTGCATACTCCTCAAGACAACTCGAACTTGAACGTTTGCCTCTTTGAAAACGGCGGCGCTGGACGCTCTGATACCAGCATTGCCCAGGATGCTCCAACCTCCTCTCCAATGGATGTGCACATGACGACGGAGCAGGTGGATGCCGTTTTGGAACTACTCAACGCTGAGCTGGCTCGGACCAATGGCGATCTGGCTGGACTGGATCTCGACCCTGGTCTTGGCGCATCCGAGTCTACCGATATGAGGCTGTTGCCTCCTCCGATTAGCTCTGTTTCTGCCCCCACGGATGCCGACCTACAAGCGCTGGATGCAATGTGGGAGTCGATGGGCATCAACCCGGCTGAGCCGGTGAATGTGGACATCGACCCTGGCGCGATGATGGGGGTAGATTCAAATGTGTCGACGACGGAAACGGGCGATGGAGCAGGGATGGACGCGCAACACAGCGTGTATGCACCTGGCGAGCCTGTTGCCGTCCCCCCTACCGACACTAGCCTGAACGTGAATGGTCCCGCGATGGATTGTGGAGTGGAAATGTCGGACGAGGAGTGTCTCGCGGCGTTGGCGCAAATGCGCGAGGAGGGAATTGGTGCCATGTTGGGCGATATGGATCTGGACGAGATGAAAATGGCCCCGACAGCTACGGCAGACGAACAGGAGGCAATGGCGCAGCGACCGGGCTCGAGCACCCCATCGTCCACATTTGGCGTGCCTGACTCTACCGAGTGGGACGTATCGATGTCTGACGAAGAGTGCATCGCGCAACTAGCCGAGATATGCAAGGATATTACGCCTGCAACGAACCCCGAACTCGACTTGGAACAAACTCTGGCATTGTTGAGCGGACGCAGTTCGATGGAAGGAAGGGCCTCCCGAGACCTAACTGGCCCCAAATGCGACCTGGTCCCACCTCCTGAAGAGAGTAACCTGACGTCGGCCGGACCGAGCAGGTGCATGCGATTGGAGGATGTGATCGACTTTGCTATGGTGGACATGAGCGAGAGCGAGGATGGGTCAGAGTAACTGGCGACGCCAAATATCGGACAGATGGAGATGGGTGAAACGCTGACGAAATGTGGATGGAGATGTATGGAGATGTGGGAGCAGGATACTATCTCCCCTCTGGATATGCATAACGGGGTTGGGGTTGGGGGCTGGAGAAAGTAGAATTTGGGACTATATTTGTTTGTTTGGTTTCGGTATTGTGTTGTTTCTGCTTCTGCCTCGTCTCGTTTCCGCTCTGGGCTATTTGGTTGTTTGTTTTCGTTCTCGTTTTGTACCGTCTTACTGTTTTCGATATGTCCTGAATCTGAATTTGGCTTTGGAGCTCTAGTTATGTAACTAAGCTGGAGGACCACCCATTTCGGCCAGTTTCATTCTTCACAGCGTTCGAACCTAGTCTCTCCCGCATTGGCAGAGCAGGAGCTAGCTGCGATATTAGTATCTGAAAATATTTTTCAATGCGCAGGTCTACTTCACACACTTACACATTAACCATTTCCAATAGCACTTCGAGCGAATGAAGCACAAGACCTGCCCTATTCAGTCTTAATCAATTGATTAAATACTGTAGATCGATCTGCGGTGGCCATTCGTTCCCCGGGCCGGCCTGAGGCAGACAGGCTATAAATTCGCTCCGAGTCGCTGCGATTTCCGCTCTCAACAACCACCCCTCGTTCGTTCCTAAGTTTCACGCTTGAAATCCATTCTACGCCATGCACGCCTTTGAACTCCTCATTAAACTCAACGCTCCCTTCCAGCACGTCGCGTTCGACCAACGTCCTATTGTTTGGCGTCTGTTTGCAGCCGTCATCGAGCAGGTGAGCAAGCGCTTGCCTTCGGCGCTTGTATCTGACCTTCCGCTACCACCGCCACCTCCACTCTCAGATCAACGAACCCGACGAGCATCGAGCAGTCGCCAGAAGCCACGCCGACTGGGTTCCCGCCAACTTTGACGCGCTTCGTCTCGTGGTCGATCACTACGATATTCATTATGACGACTTGTCGCTTCTCGACCTCATGGTTCGTCCACTTCTGGTGCTCACCGAGAGCCTTTAAACCGATGTTATTTTGCGATAGCCGGCGTTCGAGAAAGTGACGCTGATGCAGTATATCATCGACTACTTTGTGGAGATGGTGAAGGAGGAGGACCACGGAGAGCTGAGCGAAACGAGCAAGGTGGTGCAGATGTTGGTGCCATTGACTGTGCCGCAGGTCGAAAGCGAAGTCGAGAGATATATGAAGGCGAAGGAGGAGGGGGAGAAGTACGAGCTGGGTGAGGCGGCAAAGATGGAGTTGCGGGACGCGAAGTGGAAGGTCAAAACAGCGAGATGGGGAGTGGTGGGGAAACTGATGAGGAAGGTGGTGATGATTAAGGCATGAAGTGGTATGTTTGTGTCGTGGTTGCACTGTATGTTTTGGATTGGACTTTGCCTCGATATGTTTCAGCCTCATCTCATCCTGCTTTCTCTTTACTCATTCCACTCCTCGTCTCCCCCCTCCCCTTGGCCTTATTTTCCCCTCTTTTTTACTTCTTATAGAACAACTTCCATCGCGACCCTTCGATTGGCGGCGATGAGTCGTCGACGGGTAGAGGCGTATGCGGGATAGAGATCCTCTTGCCATGTATCGTTTGGTTCTGCATTTATACCCCCTCCATTCGCTGTGTATTTGGACGATCTAGACCTTGTATCTTGTATTTTTGTGGACTCGGACCTGGGTCACGGACAGCCGGTTTAGCAGAGATGTTGCTTTGGACAGTTCGCATACAATGTATCCTCTTAGCACCAGACAAGACGCTGCTTTCACGGACGCAGAAGACTGGAATGTTCAGTATATGGCTCAATCGTACCAACATATAGCTTACTAGACTTGCGCCGTGAACGCGAAAAGGTACCTAAGTGCAGGCCGCACTTGCAAAGGTCACCTGCCTGGGATGATTCGCCGGTGTTATTAACACAAGACAGTTAATGAACACCCTGGAGCGCCACAAAAGTCGTCTCCACCCGACGGATGCACTCGGCTTCGGCGACGGATCCAAGGTATGCCGGAGCGAGAACCAAGAGTCTCATCCAGGAACCAGACATTCGGAACAAAAATTAACGTTGTTAAGCTCGAATTATCCTCCCTTGTACTAGTACACAAGCTTGATCGCCCCGAGCTAGGTTAGCTGCATTCCTAGTTACCAGATTATTGGTCTTTGCCTCGTTCTTGAGCATATATGCGGTGTCCACATGTCCTTAAGCTCTCGCCTTGCTTACAAACCCTAGTTCGACTTGGCAAACACTTCTCAAACGTATATTTGGAGATATAAGATATACACCACGCCTATAAATATGACCCGACTGCTCATTGCCCCACACAACTCTAGCGTCCATGAGTAACTACCCTCGCCGCGGGGAAACCATCTACAATGCCACGAGCAACGCATATCTGTCACACCGAGCCAGGGACCCGGAGAACAGATTAGAACGACCGCTTGGCATGGGCAGCATGCGCACGACGAGCCCGTGCGCTACTGAGCCTACGATCTTGCAATTCTTGAACTTCGTCCGCGACGCTTCGCTTGATCGCGCCCTTGGGCTTGCAGGCCTTGGCTGAGGTATTGCCCGGTTTGAGGTTTGCAGCGGGAGGGGCAGGGGTTTCCACTTTGCTGGAAGTGTACTATGTGACGCGCGGGTTAGAACCAGTAAGATAAAGGCCGGGAGGGAAGACATACAAGTGGAGGACCGGGGATCTTGTACGACTTGATACCACCTGGGGACGGCGACCAGATATCGACAATGCCATCGTCCACGGTATAGATCTGTGTCGCAGGGACGCCCTTTGGCTGGACGTTTCCGCCGCCGATAATATTAATCTGGACACAGGCCGGGTACTACGAAAATACTGTGAGTGCCGCTAAGATACTTCAGGATGCGGCCAACTCACGTATTGCGCACCCTCGTCCCTGGAATGAGCGCCGTGTAGCGAAACTAGTTCATGACGCAGCAAGTAAGGACCACTCTTAACGTCCTTCGGAATATTGACGGTGAACCAGCTGTCCTCGAACTGCTGTTTGTTCTGGATCCAAAGGCCTTGACCGGCTGGGACATGGTCGTTCCATCCCTGGATAGGCTGTTTGCTGGTATCGAGGCCTTCCTCTTGAATCTTGAAAAATCTGGCGTCTTTCGGATTAAACGTCGTGCAATCGTTGTTGGTGCAAGGTGCGAGATAAGCGACAGCTGTTCCTTCGGGATGAGGCCACTGTTTGCCGTCGGGGCCTTTGTTGCCACCCCAGCGAATTTTGACTTGGCTGCCGGCCGTGACGGGTGCGACACCGGGTGCGCCTTTGTAACCGGCGGATGAGCAAGCGATATCCCTGTAGAAATTCAGATAAGTCTCGAATTTCACCGGGCAGCGAAATGGTTCTTACATGCTGGAGGTGACGGTATCGTAACGAACGAATCCGGTATCCTGGGGAATCATGCGAACCGGAGAGTTCTTATCGTCGAGAAGGAAGCAGAGAAGGAATAACACTCGATGTTAGCTACAATATTTCACTCTCGCTGTTGGGCATACCTTGGTTCCAGTGTATTCCTTGCCATCAGCTACGAAGTTGGAGACGAGCCCATGGGCGGCGACCAGAGCGGCGGACGCGAAAAGAGTGACTACGGCTCCGGAACGCATTTCCTAAACGAAAGTAACTACTGGATATGACCGGGTGAGTGTCGGTGCCGAAATCGAGATTCAGGATTGTTACCTTTGAGAGAGAGAATGAAAAGAGGGGAGGTTAGAGAACGACGAAATTCAACTCTCGCACCAACATGACTTTTGTATACCCCCGCAACCCGTGTAGCGACGAACGTTTTTA
>WSTG01000852.1:0-11183 GCA_019616325.1 Ceratobasidium sp. 394
ACGCCTCTCCATTGGTCGGTCGTGCGCGGGAACCGGATGTGCATTCGCCGATTGGTCGAGTCTGGTGCCGACTTGGGTGCGAGGAGTTCGGATGGGAAGACAGCCCGTGATATGGCCGTTGAACTCAAGAGCATTGGCGCCTGGAGGAAGGCCCTCGAAGAGGGTGGGTTTGACGAAGATGGTCGTAAACGTGCCAAGCCGCTGAACGAGGTATATCATACTTGCCTGCGATCCCTCTATTATGGACTGACCTCTCCCACAGCGCAACACTAAGCTCGCCGTCTTACTCACCCCTACCGCCTTTTTATATCTAATTTTCAAAACCCTTGATACCCTACCGTGGTATACCGGGATTCCGCTTGCCATGGCGGAATTCTTTGGCATGCATCACGTATGTCGGCCTTCTCGGCAACCGTATTTCGACTTGTTGCTAATGTCAACTCTTGTGTGCAGATCATATCCCGGGTGCTCCTCAATCACAAGTCTTATTCCGAACCCCTAACCGCGTCTCCCTATTTTGCCGGTATTATCCTTGGCAGCTTGATATGGGTAACATGGGGCTGGGTCACTATACTTGTTCCCGGTAAGCCTGTCATCTCCCGAATCTAGTTTGTCAGTATGTTCATTCCACACTTCTTTCGTGCAGCCCTTCCGGACCATTCCCTTGCCCACTTGATCTATTTCCTCTCTGCTGCTCTATGCGCATACAACTTTTTCCGTGCTATCACGCTGGACCCGGGCACCTGCCCAAGGCCTGGAAGCGAAAGTGAAATGAAATCCGTAAGTCTTGTCCTTCCTTTAATACCGGTTCTTGCTCAATGTTTCCCACTTGCGGATTGGGCCTTTTTGCGTTATGATCCTTGACTGATTCGTTCGAATTACTAGATTGTCGAAAAGCTTGCGTCAGAGGGAAAGCTCAACGGGCAGACGTTTTGTATCTCGTGTTTGGTGAGTGGTGGTATTTGCGGCTTTTGTGAAACGTTGCTCACCCTGACGCACCGTAGGCGCGGAAACCTTTGCGATCAAAGCATTGCCGAGTGTGTGATCGGTGTGTCGCACGGTTTGATCAGTAAGTATACGATTATATTTGATTCCCTCGACAGAATATTGACGCTCAGATCCTCGATGCAGTCACTGTCCGTGGGTTTGGAACTGTGGTGCGTTATTGCGTTTAAATTTCCCGGTTCATTTATGCTAATTTCTTGTAGTGGGAGTGCACAATCATCGACAGTTCATAACCTTCGTGAGCACGCTTGTATCTGGAATCTTGTGGTTCAACTATCTCGCATGGCAATGTATGTACGAGCCCGCTTTCACATTACTTGCTCTAATACGTTTTCCCATAGACTTCACCCTACCCGTTTCCCAAAAGCCTCCCAATCCCGGCGCCCCGGCTCCACCTCCGCCAGCACAACCATCCGCTTCCTGCCCTCTCTCCCCTAGTCTCTGCGAATTCACGGCTGCCAACACCTTCATGATTTCGCTTGTCCTATGGGCCTCTCTCCAGCTCTCGTGGACTGTGATTCTGCTCGCCGGACAACTCTGGCAAATTGCACGCCAGATGACTACACTCGAGGTCTCGAACCTTGGTCGATACGGATTCATGGGCGGCAAGGGGGGCACGAGTCTCAACGGCCAGGATGGTCACTCCCACTCGCATGCCCCAGGTGAAGGACACGGCCACGGCCATAAACACCAACATAAACACGGTATCGCCGGATGCTGCAGCAAGATCTCTGGCGTTGTCATGTCCCTCACCGGCCTCGAGCGGTACACCAAGTTCCGCGCAGGTGAAGGTCTGAAACGTGCCAAGACGGCGCGGAACCCGTTTAGTACCGGCGTGGTAGGGAATTGTACAGACTTTTGGACGGCAGGGAAGACGCTGGGCGTTGACTACCGACTTGTGTATGAAGTGCCTGATGAGGGATTCCTCGAGGCAAAGAGGCGTCGTGGGGAGGACGATGAGGTTTACTTGGGAGGTGGTGGGTCTGGAGGAAAGCGGGGTGCGTTGTTGGGCCGGTTGAAGGCTATGATGGGTGCTGGAGGAGCGGGCGCGAGGGGATATGAACCTGTTAGGATGAGTGCGGATGTATGAGGGATGGTTTAGTCGCTGGGGAACGATGTGCTACAAGGATATTGGTTGCTTTTGTATAACGCTCTCCCTCAATGAATTATTTAGCTATGAATGCTCGGTATACACCGATCTTATCCATGTCCGTCTCACGAGTCGATGCATATATGCATTGTTGTTGGTATTATCACACCCCAATGGTGGTAATTACTGCATACCTTTCCTCAAGCAGGCAGGCCAATCAAATGAGCGGCACAGTTGATAAATTTTGACATATAAAGACTTTTATTTTGACCCTCAATACTGTGCCCAACCTCATAGCCACGCGTCAAGCCCGACGATCTCCACGCCCTGACCCTCTACGAGTTCCCCGATTACGTGCACCGTCCCCCCAATTAGCTCCTTTGCCTTTCCGACATCATCTTTCCCTACGACTACAACCATCCCGATTCCGCAGTTGAACGTCCGCGCCATCTCAAGCGGCTCGACTCCCCCAGCTTTAGCTAGCCACCTGAAAACCTCCGGGTACGGATACGAAGCCGCGTCAATGCGAGCTGCTGTCCCACGAGGCAACACCCTTGGAATATTCTCGACGAATCCTCCGCCGGTGATGTGTGCGAGTCCTTTGAGCACCGAAGCGCGAATGGCGGGCAGAAGCGTACGGACGTATATCGTAGTTGGAGTTAGGAGAGCTGCACCGAGGGTGGTGGATGTAGACCACGGGCAGGGATCTGTGTATGACAACCCAGTACGAGCGATGATTTTGCGAACGAGAGAAAAGCCGTTGGAGTGTAGACCTGAAGAGGGAAGACCGAGAAGGATGTCTCCTGGGGCGATAGTGGGTTTGGGGAGAAGAAGGTGTCTGTCGACGGCTCCTACTGCAAACCCAGCGAGATCGTAATCGCCTATAATCAATAATTTTTGATAAGATAATAGTGCTTGGTTTGAACAAACTAAAATGTACTTGCCCTCGTGATACATTCCCGGCATCTCAGCCGTCTCACCGCCGATTAATGCGCACCCGGCTTCGGAACATCCAGCCGCGATACCCTTGATGACCTGGGCAGCGACCGGAACATCGAGTTTACTGCAGCCGTAATAATCCAAAAAGTACAGCGGTTCCGCGCCTTGCACAACCAGATCGTTCACGGACATTGCAACCAAATCAATCCCTACTCGCAGAATGGTCAACGTGCTGTTTATATGGCAGAGGGTAACTGATGAAGTTCGTACCAACAGTATCGTGCACACCAGAATCGAGTGCAACACGGAGCTTTGTACCCACGCCGTCTGTTCCACTCACGAGCAGTGGATCGCGCATATTCAGCTCTGCAGCCTTCAGGTCGAACACACCGCCAAAGCCGCCAATCGAGCCATCTGCACCCGGTCGGCGTGTACTACGCGTATACGGCTTGATGGCTTCAACCAGCGCGTTGCCGGCATCGACTGACACCCCAGCTTGGGCGTATGTCAAACCGGAAGCGGCTGGGGATGCAAGTGCTCTTTTATGGTTGTGAATACATCGAAATTTATGGAACTAATACGAGTATATGCGCACCTGTGTGCAATATCCCTGCGGAAGGTCTTGCCTTCGAAACTCACGGCGTCTACCCCTTTGTATGCGCGGTCAAGAGCCTCGCGGAGTGTTTCGCCATATGCGGCAACCGCGATAACGCGTCCACCGGATGTGACTACTTGGCCATCCTTGCTGGAGGTTCCGGCATGGAATACCACCGTACCTAGGAGCGGGGTCGTCAGCCCAAAGTATACGACCGTCAAGGAGGGCAAATCATACTTTCTGGAACGGCGCCAACCGTGATGGTCTTGCCTTTTGGGTAGCTTCCGGGGTATCCTTGGGACGCGAGAATGACCGAGACGGCAACTCCAGGACGAGTAGCAATCTTCACGCTGTCGAGACGATGTTCTGCGCACGCCTGTTCACTAAATCAGTTTACGTATTTATGTCTAGAAGGGGGGATCTCACAAGCAAAACCTCGGCCAGGTCAGTCTCATCGGACAATAGCAGCATGAGAGCCTCCGTTTCTGGATCGCCAAATCGAACGTTATATTCGAGAACTTTAGGTCCAGATTTAGTGAGCATGAACCCGGTGAAGAGCATCCCGACAAACGGAAATCCTTTATAAAAAATATGAGTTTAGATTATAGTTGCTCAATCGAATCGAGAATGAATGCGTACCATCCTTGCGCATGCCGTCGATCGTAGGTTGAAGCGTCTCTTTGAGGATCCTAGCCATGACATCTGGCGTGGCAACGGGTGCCGGCGCATATGCGCCCATTCCGCCGGTGTTCAGACCCACATCGCCCTCTCCTATCCGCTTATGGTCTTGAGCAGCTGGCAAGGGTACAACCGTATAGCCATCCGAGAATGCGAGCACAGAGAGCTCTGGACCTTCTAGGCACTCCTCAATAACAACTTCGTCACCTGATAAGATACTTCAATTCGCAGCGATATCCTCAAAGTCAAATTCTTACGTACCTGCACTCCCAAAAGCCCTATCGAGCATGATCTCTCGCAACCCGGTTTCGATTTCAGCGTCTGTCTGAGGAAGAAGTACGCCCTTTCCGGCCGCGAGCCCACTAGCCTTGAGAACGACCTTGAAGCCGCACGTGCGCACATACTCCAACGCCTCGTCGAACTCGGACGATTTGAAAGTCCGGTAGACGGCAGTTGGGATATTGTGCCGACGCATAAAGTCTTTAGAGAACGCCTTGGATCCCTCCATTTGAGCGGCTTTCTGGGATGGGCCAAATACGGGAATCCCAACTAGCGGAGGCCGTTAGTTAGACTGAGACTCTAGGTCCGTTTGAGCCCATACCTTTCCTGAAAACTGACTCTATGCCGTCGACTAGAGGTTGCTCGGGTCCAGGAATAACAAGGTTTACCTATGCTTATGCTTGCGGTCAGCGATTTTTTTAAACAGTCAACCACTCAACTCACATTGTTTTTCAACGCAAACTGCTTCAACCCCTCGAAATCGTCCGCGGCAACGTTGATATTCATTGTCTTTTGGCTCTGAGTGCCCCCATTGCCTGGTGCGGCATATACCTTCTGGACCCGAAGGGATTTTTCAAGCTTCCAAGCAAGAGCATGTTCGCGCCCGCCGCTTCCAACTACGAGAACGTTGAGGTCTGCCATGTGGATACGGGAGATGTGGTGGTGGTCAGGAAGTGATCATCCACAAGCGCGGAACTGGGGCGTTTATGGTCAGCAAATTTTTTGATCAACCTCCTCTTATCGCCGACCACCCTCCAAACGTGACATTATGGCCAAAAGACCCGCAACAGAGACAGCCAGCACAGAAGACGGCCAGGCATATGCTAAGGTTCCTGCAACGGGGACGGACGCCCATCGAAGATCGGTCTCAGTCGACGAAATGGGCGAATTTGAAGATGAATGGGAGGATGATTTGGAGAGTGACGGCGAGGTCGTGGATAGTGGTGGTGACGATGATGAGGATGACTCCAGTATGTAGTCCTGCACCCGATACAATCTATGCGATTGACCCCCGACAGACATGGAGGTGGACCAAGCCCCCGAAGATGAAGACGAATCACCTGGCGCTCCAGACGTATATCTTCCGGGCTCGCATAAACTCGCAGAGGACGAGGTGCTAGAAGCCGATCAGTCAGTGTACGAGATGCTTCACCAAATGAACGTGAACTGGCCTTGTCTATCTTTCGACGTGTTGCGAGACGGATTGGGAGACAACCGACAAACGTACCCAGCAACTGCG
This sequence comes from Ceratobasidium sp. 394, assembly GCA_019616325.1. NCBI lineage: Eukaryota > Fungi > Basidiomycota > Agaricomycetes > Cantharellales > Ceratobasidiaceae > Ceratobasidium > Ceratobasidium sp. 394. The sequence goes on from WSTG01000852.1 coordinate 5,827, forward strand.
TATGTCGTTACCGGTACGCAGGCCGATATGGCTTCCAAAAACGAGGTGATGGTTATGAAAATGAGTCGTATGTGCAAAACTCAAAAGGATGATGGTGCGTTGTGAGTTTTACAATATCTTCTGGTTTGATTAGTGCCTAATAAATTTCATTTAGGAGACTCCGAGGACTCGGATGACGACTCGGACGTAGAGGATGAAGAAGCTGCCCTGGAATATCGTTCAATACCACACCCAGGCGGCGTCAACCGAGTTCGCGCCCAACCATTCTCATCCCTCCCCTCGGCGACCACACCCTATCACGTCGCAACCTGGTCCGAAACCGGCAAGGTCCACATCTGGGACGTCCGACCGCTCATCGAAAATCTAGACGTTCCTGGGTACAATCTTTCCAAATTGCAAACTTCCAAACCTGTGTACACAGTCAACCAGCACGGCCGCACTGAAGGGTTCGGACTTGATTGGGGCGCTCCGACGGCTGGACCAAGGCTATTATCTGGGGATCTCGACGGCCGGATCTTCCTCACCACTGCCAATCAATCTTGCTTCACCACAGCTGCGGCGCCGTTTACCGGGCACACCCAGCCCGTTGAAGATATCCAATGGTCCCCTAGCGAAACGACAGTATTTGCATCCTGTTCCTCTGACAAAAGCGTGAGGGTATGGGATGTACGCGCCAAAGGCCGAAAGAGTGCGGCGCAGATAGCGCGAGCGCACGATAGCGACGTCAATGTGATGAGCTGGAATAGGGGTACTTCGTATCTTCTTGTGACAGGCGGAGACGAGGGCGGGATCAAAGTTTGGGACCTAAGGAACCTAAAGAGGTGCGTCTTCCTGCCCATCGTTTGCTTTTCACTCATTTGTAATTTTGTCTGACTCACTTTGCCGCGCTATTATCATTTGGGCTCGGCTAGTGCGACCGCTGCGCCCCCGTCACCTGTTGCCCTTTTCACTTGGCACAACGCGCCCATCACCTCGATAGAGTGGCATCCGACCGAGGATTCTGTCTTTGCGGCCTCTGGCTCCGATGACCAAGTCACATTGTGGGATTTATCGGTTGAACAGGATGAAGATGAGGTGGGAACTAAAGAGATACACACGGCGAACGGACAAAAGGTGGGCACAAATGAGGCTTGGAGCTCGTGGTAATTTGGACTGACAATTTTGGTTTTGAATAGTTGAAAGACGTTCCATCCCAATTGTTGTTTGTGCACCAGGGGCAGTCAGATGTCAAGGAGATCCATTGGCATCCTCAAATCCCTGGGTGTGTTGTGAGCACAGCGTACAGCGGATTCAATGTTTTCAAGACGATTTCGGTGTAGGATAGGCATATTGCATATTGATTGAATGGTACGAGGAACATGAATGCATATATGATTTTACGGAGCCAGCAAACGTACGATAGAGAAGCTGGTCAACAGGGCTGGGTTCTAAGCCGAGGCGGAACGCGGTATACCAAATGAACAAACTACTGTTACACATCGGCTAAACAATTACATGGGGTAGCAACGTATGCCTAGAGTAGTCGCGAGTGATATACAGCATTACAAGCCAAACAATTAAATTACAACCGAACAAAAGAGTACTGAGCGTAAGGCGTAGCGAGCGCGCGTTGCGGAAGCTGCCCACTTGCAACGCACTTGCACCCAGTATTCATCATAAGTTAAATAAATGTCAATGGCATAGGAAAAAAGGGGGGAGGCGGAATTTTGGGTCTACCGGTAATTCGAACCGTTCATGTGGTCGTACATACCCATGCCGGCAAAGTCAAAAGTGTAATTGGCGTCATGGTGGCTTCCAGGGTGTGAAGATCGACCGACCGCTCGGCCCTGAGGGAAGAACGTTGGAGCGGAGCCGACGAACAAAGGCGCTTCATAAGCCATTGATGGGGAGAGCAAGCCTGGCGTTGTGCTTCCAGGAGCTAACTGAGGTTGACCGGGGCTGTACATTTCCATACTCCCAGTAAACATGCCTATGAAGTCTCTCAGAAGATTGTTGCGATAGGTGACATTCGGGCAGCTCACCATCATAAGGTCCCGGAGGAGATGGACGCCGGTCGGACATAACTGGGGAAGGCTGACTGCTGGACCCACGCGCCCGACGCGTACTATTGACTTGTTCTGGATGCTATGAAACACAGTAAGCATTACGCCCACGTGGTGCGTGCCAGCATAGACTTACGTTGTCCAGCCATGTCCGAATAATCCTGGTGGGTTCGGTAAACGTTCCATCCTGTAAGCAGTCGTTCCAGACCTCCAGCGTTTTCAGCATCGCTTGAAGCTTGAGCACAACTGAAGGGGATGGCGAGCGACGATGTTTATATGTGTTGACGCTAGTCCCGAGCTCTGTAGAGAGCTCCCACACAATTTGCATAACAGGGGGATAGGCATCCCTGAACCCAGCAAGTTCGAGGCGCGAGACGATAGGCGCTTGTGGATCGCCCGCGTGAACGTCGGCGTCGCCACTGAAGTCGCCTAGTAATGCTGTCAAGGCGGAGTAACACCTGCAATATTACGACAGTCAGGATGAGGCCACGGGGGGCGGGGCTGGTACTAGACTCACACTCGCAGCGCTATGCATCCTTTTTGTTCAGACTTGAAATCGTCTTTTGGAATCGAGTGAACAAAACGAACAAAGTCCCTGATGCGTGCAAGTGCAACAATCGCCTCTTTCAGTCTGCCCACAAGGTCGGACGACCGAACGCTTAACCGGACGTGGATACCGGCATGGACAGCCGCAAGCGAGTATCTTGAATCGGCCCCAACGTACTGGCGCAGCAAGTCGTAGCTCTGGCTTGGAGCCTGGATGAGGAGCTCGAAGTCTGAGACCGACAATCAAACGCTTTCAGTTCTGCTCTATGGACAGTACGTTAACCGAACATACCTTGCGCGCTCAGACGCCTTGAAGCCGCTTGTTGTTTCTTGCCTGGTCTGTTCACGGCTCGGTTCTGAATTGCGCAGGGGTCAGCCACGAGAACACCATGAGAAATAAGCGAATCCCACGTTTGTGCCCGAAAGCGACGACTGGGACACCGAGAACATGTGTTGGGAGGACGACTGGTCTGGCGGCGAAAACGAGGGGTCGATGGCCCAGGTTGAAGCTTGGTGGTGTTGGTAGTCCATGTACGCTCCTTCCTGAGATCCGCAAGCGTTCAAAACAACTCGTGGCTTTCCTGCGCTGCCCAGGTAAAGAGTCCGGCTGAGGTTGGCACGGTCGTGGTGTGGGCGGCGATCGGGGCCAGTATCAGATTGCTCTTTGCCACAGGGCGGGTCGCTGGTGTACTCTGCAGAGGATTGTGGCGGCTTTATACCAGATTCCTCCGAGTGGCGGTAACAAGAATCGTGCGCAGCGCCTCGTCTCGGTGTATGGCTAGGTCGGGACATGTTGTATACGCTGGTCACGGTCAGATCAATCTGTGAAAAGTTGAGAGGGAGATGGGGTCGAGAGTAGGGATTCACCATCAAGTTATCCTTGACGTAGCAGTGACAAGGTTTCACATAGCATAGCCGGACGCTCCTCGACTTCCCGTGCGAACCGCTCATCGCTCGCTCAATTTAGGACCATCGAAGAGCGATCAGCGGAGGATGAGCAAACATGTGGCTGCGGACAATACACGTGAACAAACTAGCGCATATACGCTAAAGGATAGGGGAACTCACCGGATATTGTCCAAACCAACATGCGACTTGCTGGTATAAATCGTTGACTTTGCAAACCAAGTTAACTGAGAAATTTTGAACAATTATCTACTCCCCGAACTCGTGTAAAAGCAAGTCATTCATGAGCGCTCAGTAAGATACATAGCTTCAAGCGCCCGCCCATGTTTTGACCATATCTGGCACTCGATTCCAAAGGGGACTGGACAAGCGCTGGGTCACGTGACCGTAAGGCCAACATCCGACTCACATCTAACCAACAGAGATAGCATTTGCTCCGCTTGGTGTCCATGAGGCTCGCTTGGGAACCCTCAAGCCCTTGCCTATCTTCCGCGTCTTTTTCGAATTTATCTCGTCCTTGTCGGAAGGAATCGACCAGGTTTTCGGATGCCTCAGCTGGTCAACCGCGCCCGAGGTGGTCGAGTGCCGGGTGGGAGTATCGGAGCGAGGCGGTAGAGAGGTTCCCAAACTCGAGCCCTTGGCGGCCAACCGATCAGCGCCCTTTTTCTTTTGGGACTCGTGAGCTCGAGACAAACAATCGAAGTCATTTAATGACGAAAGCGTACTCTTTGCTCATCGAGAGTGCGATTGCGGAGGCGCAGTTTCTCCTTGCGCTGGTCGCTATTGCCGCCGCCGCCCGCCGTTAGTTCGACATTGATACGTCGGCCGACTAGCTCGGTATGATGCTTTCGGATGGCGAGCTGCATGGCACCATGGGACGAAAACTCGAGGAACGCACATCCCTTGCTTTTGGCAGCTTGCACAGCAGTCTGCGCTTTACCGCTACGCGGCTTAGATGTGAGGAGTCTGATGGACGGCGGAGGTTCTACACCCTGTGAGACGTCAGACTGACACAACCTGACATGTACGTACTGCATTCTTGGAAATGTTCTAGTATCTGTTCTTTCGATATGGTATACGGAAGATTCCCTAACGGCGACAGATCAACACACAGCGAACGTCCAGAATGATGATAATACGCACCAACAAATAAGATGAATTTCTTCGCCCCCACCCCTGGACCTTCGGCGTTGCCCGGTTCAACAGAATTTTCCGTTCGTTTTTTCTTTGATTTTTTCGCCGACGGTGCCTGGATAGAATCAGATGCAGTTTCATCTGGCGCACAATCGCGGCCCTCCATGTCCGCATGCTTTCGTTTCCTGCTCCCCGGTTTGCACTCGGGGACAGGAGCGTCGAGAAGACCATTCCGCGCAGACGCTAGCCCATCACTTGGCCGCTCTAGTTCGTCCTGGACCTCAGGCTCGGGAATATCGGCAGGCTCTTCGGGCGCAGTTTTGGTTTTGCCCTTGCGTTCACGAAAGGCTACTCCTTTCTTTTGTTTCTTAGTCAGTTTAGGCTCTGTCGGCATGGATAACTAATTTGGACAATCGAACAGCAAGGGGGTCGGGGCGCAAGATCCAGAATAACCCGAGTACTTGGAGTGAACGGTGGTAAACAAATTCAAAATTAGCATGCGAATGGCCACGTGACATGCAGCCCGGCCCGAAACTTCCGGTAGCCACCCAACTGATTGGTTGCCACCCGTCCACCATCCCGGACATGACTACTGGTCCTACCGAAGCCACGATGGACGCACCTGCCGTTCGCGATAACAGATACTACTTCGATGATGGGGGTGTTACATTCCGTGTCGAAAATACGCTTTTCAAGGTGATTGATTCAATTTGAGTTTGAGAAACGCAT
>WSTG01000853.1:0-13274 GCA_019616325.1 Ceratobasidium sp. 394
CAGATATCTCGCTTACATACAGTCAGTCTGTTGATTGATCGATTGGTGCGAACGGCCCTTCCGACCGCATTTCCAACTCGCATCCCATCCGTCGTTATTCTTATCGATAGTCCCGACTGTGTATACGGACTTGCATAATATGATAATATAGGCGCAGCGTGTTTGCGTAGCGTGACGACTAAAAAAAACCAGCAAGAGAAGGAATTACGGTCATCCACCATCGTATGACGCAGGCAAGGGCGCATTTTATGTACATATTAAGGACCTCGGGCACGGCCACAAACTGGGCTAGTGTTTCAGAGAAAATCTATTAGGGACCTTGGGCAAGGCCATAATTTGGCCTTCAATTTGTGCTTCGGGCTCTACCAGATTATGACGTAGTCAATTCATTAGACAGGTTGCGTCATGCGGTCTAAACGGGTGTGGGGCGCTTATTTTGTTTGCGCTCCACAAGCTAAATCCTAAATAACATACAACATATCTTTCCCTCAATAACCACCTTGTCATCGCTTCTTCATGCTTTCAAAGCATACTGGCAGTAAGAAAGCGTCGAAAGGAGCCTTAAATGAGGTACATTCAATTGATTTATTTCATTTTCACCGCACTCACTCAATTCACACCACGCCGAAGGAAGTGATCTTGGCCGAAAGCAAGGTGAGGGGAGGTTTAAGCCATGCAATCGTAAAGTAAGCGCAGTCTACCCCAGCCGTGGGCAACACCAAGCCATGAATGTGGCCCCGCAACTGCCTAGGATGCACTCGCCGTTGCTTGCTTAGTTTGACTGGTCACTTCCCAGTGCCCTTTTATTCTCGTCACTCCAGGCCTCCCTACTATCCTGTTCACTTTCAAGGGCTGAGAGAAACCTTGGTAGTGTGCTTGTCACAGTCGAGGGGATTTTCAATTCAGGATTTAGTCACATGCGCGCAAGGTCGATTTAGGTTTAGACCGCGTGACGCAACCTCTCTAATATTTGGCCATGCTAAGCCGAATTATGGCAGTGCCCAAGGTCCTTATTGTCTTACGTCGTAATTTGGTGTATCCGAAGCACAAATTGAAGGTCAAATTGTGTGGCCTTGCCCAAAGTCCCTGCAAGCGCGGACCTAGTTCTCGCCAACTGGTTGTTTTCTCAGCACTAGGTGATGTTGAAAAATCGAATTAAATTAGCATGTACCGAAGAGCATCACACCGTCCCTGGGTGAAGGCTTCGTCATAAATAGTGTTGGCGGCGAGGGCGAGGGCCTCGGAACTCGCTCGCGAGCACACTCAGAAAGAAGCCGTTTTTAGGCTCGCGAGGGCCGCCGAGGGAGGGTCCTCAGTACAGTGCTTGACGTTTGCTGACAAATTCGAATCCGAGGGTTTTTTTGAGCTTTCCGAGTTCTTTAACCTCCGAAGGCGAGTGCCCTCGCCCACGCTCGCCGCCAACACTCGTCATAAATATTCAAGACCTTGCTCCATGATCTTGACCCTTCCCTGCCATGCGGTTTTTCCGCACTCACTATATGCGGCTTGTTCTTGTATTCTGCAGTATTTCTGGACCTCCTCGGCGGTTTTGGGGCCATTAGTGTCTGGGAGTTGGTCGGGAATTGGATGGAGAGGGGGTCAAGCAAGGGATGGCGAGTGCGATGGGAATTGATCGATTCTTAGCTAGTGTAGCAGTGGAGGAGGCGACTAAAGCTAGAACAATGCTCAGAAGTGTTAGTTAGTTTAATGCATTTAGCCAAGATGGATGCTCTATTAACGCGCGAGCGGCGAGGACTCACCGCAATCAGACTTGCTTAGTTGCTGATTGATGATGTGCTGTATAATGAGGTGTCTCTTCTGTGTCTCAGTGGTGATTTATTCGCTGGTTTTGCACATATACTTAGAACCTTTTGTCTGGCCATAATAGTAGATAGTTAATGAGGCGAGTAAATGCGAGCGGGTGGATACAAAAATTGTCTAAGTGCTAAGCGCCGAGATCACGCTTAGCTAAGCAGGAGCATTTCCCCCCCTCAAGCCTACTTTCTAACCTGCTCCTGACCACCACAGTCGGGTTTTTACCGTCCCGTCCGCCCTTGCCCCAGACACTGTTCTCCGCCGTATACAGGTGACTTTGCACTGCTATGACACTCGGAACTTAGCTGATGCAATGGCTCCCACCGTCCATCCTCCTCGCCACCTCACACACGATGCAGCTAACGGCGCGTTATTAGGTAGCTCCCATTTCTACAGACGTACTAAGTACTCTGACGCGTGCTAACACATTTATTAGCTATGCCTGGCGCAAAAGCCAACGCCAAAACCCCGCGCCATGATCCAGATCACAGATTACTCCGGCAACGGAGGAGCACGCGACGCTAAGAGGACTACACGGTAATTCAGCCCACTATGCCGTCATCCCATATCCCAAGACCACGAGGCAAGCCACGCCACGTTTGTTCGACATGTCTTATCTCTGACACGTTGAGCAGGAAGCTCTCACTGCCGCAGTGCAACACTTCAGTTAATCATTCGCGTCCGCGGCACCGACACATCAGGTATGACTCGCCAAATGTCTGCGCACACGCCGCAACTGATGGATCTGGGCCGAATGCGATCTCGAGACGTGTATGCAGGTGATCGAGGAGAGTGCAGCGGAGATTCGGCTATGCGACAACGAGCGAGCAAGAGGGTTCGATTCCGATGACGATTCGTATTATTTGAGCGTGATCATGTCCGAGGAGGATATTGAGGCGGGCGCCAGACGCTGGACCGACAAACCCCTGGCCATGCGAAAAGAAACTCGGAGAAGACGAATGGCTGCCTAGTCGTTTGATTAGGCACCTGGCCACAGTTGGTCACTGTACTTGGTCCGAATATATTGGCGCCCCCTTCTCCTTTTCCAGCGCGGATATTCGCCGCTTTGTCTCCTCTGCCCCTCGGGCCCCTTCTTACGTTCCCCTTCGTAGCTTCCCATCGCTTGTGTACCCCTGGTCTCGCTCCTTTCTCTTTTCCCGGTTGACGCCGGCGAGCGGTTAGACTTGATGTTCTTGTAGCTCGTAAAATATGTATTCCGAAAAAAAAAAAAGTCATGTCATGTGGCCGGGTTCTGGGTATTTACACAAATCCCGACCCACCAATTGTTCCCATTGGATCTGTAGAACTAAATGGGGAAAAAATTGAACAAAAATTGTAGAAGATACATTGGGTACAGTGCTCTAAAACGCGCTATTAATAATGATCAGTTTATATACGCCTTACTCGATAACATCACAAATTCGAAATCCGGCCGGTTTCCCAGTCCGGTACGGTATTTACGAGATATCGACTGATCCTTGCTACCACATCAGGTCCGATAACCATAGATTGTCCCCGATATGCTCAGACTTGAAGCGGCCCGCCTCGGGGCCACTGACCTCGCTCCTCTTTCGGTCTAGATGATGAAGCCTGTTGTAACTTAGTTAGAGTGCTTCTCCTTGTTGTTCGTGTAATTAAGTCGCTTTTATCGGGCACCAGCGGTTCCATAGGTGGGAGAGATGACCTGGTGTGTATCAGGAGAAGCCGGAGCAGCAACTACGGTCCAGTGCTTAGCAGGCGCACACGCCTAGTATTTTGGCAACATAGGCCTCAGCACACCTTTCGGTAAAACCAACGAACGGCAATCCGACTAGTCCTCCCGTGACCTGAGATCAGCCTGGGAAAGTTAGATGCGACAAAACAACCAATGCATGCAAGTGTGGTGTGTTGTCTCCTCGGACAGAGACCGAAGTGGGAGATTAGCGGGGAGAAACCAATAGGGTGGCAATGAAGGAGCATCGCGCGTCGATGCTAACTAGAAGCTTCCAATACCGATATTTTCGAGCATTTTGCTTCAAACAATTCAAAATGTTTTCAATTGTTCCGGTCCGTACACTTTGAAGGTCTCACGATGAGATTAGGTGGGGACCAGATACCCATTGAAGCGAGTAGCGATGGAAGACAGGAGATAAAGCCGGAGCGTGAGGTTGGAGCTTAAGCGCCAGATCCCCGGATTGCACGATTTTGCGTCTCATTTCGGGGGGGGGAGTGACCTTGCAGGAGCAAGGTGATAGTCTCGCACAGCTTATCTGGATAGATCGGGGTCGAGACAATCTCTCGGCCCGACTTTCGGTGATTACGGCCGCAACAATATGAATTCGGCAAAATGTCCAAGAACACACAACCTGTCATGCCACACGCCACAATGCCGAATTTCCATGATGCAATGTGTCCCTCAAGGAGCTCACCAAGAGCAGCGGTAAGTGCACAAAGAATACCTGAATCCTATTTCAGCAGAAAAAGCAGCAAAAGATATCAGTTGTAGAGCAAGACCCATGGCTTTTGTGGTTCGATCTCACCTCACGTGTCTGACCAATAGAGGTCAACCGGAGCGTTGTTCAATTCCATGTACCAGTTGTGGGCCTGCACAGCAATGGGGCTCAAGCCAAACGTGTACGCCGTAAAAGGGGGGCATGAGGGAATGTCCAACTGCAGTGCCCGGGCAAGGAGGCCGCAGAACAAGGGGGTAAAAGCAACCCAGAGCTGGGTATCGTTCAGCAGCATCTGGGCGGTGGCAAGCGATGGAAGGGTCCGCCCAAAAGCTGCGGTCCCCCAATCTTGCAAGTCAATGGGCAGGGGAAGGTACGGCATGCGGTGGCTGATGAAAGCCGAGTGGAACTGGGACGCACTACCACCATTCATCAGGACCGGCCCACCCGTGGCACGCTCAAGGTCCCTAAGGAGAGCAAATATACAGTTCAAGGCGTCGCAGAACATGTACCGTGTCGGGAATGTAAGCCGAAAGCGGCCTGTACGTCGGCCCCCCCTCCGCAAAGCGAGCAAGTCATGTCCGACAATCGGAGCTCGAACCAGAGGAGAAACTGTAGCGGGATCCGCCGAGGCGCTGCCGTTATGGAAGGCCTGGTAATTGTCATGAATGAGAATGAGATATTGCGCCAACTCAGTGCAGTCCTGAGCACTGAGCGCGGCGTGTTCATTGTTCCCAGTTGCCCTCAATAAGCCAACGATATGGTGAAGGTGGTCGTGGGACGAGCTTGACTGTTCAAAATTCCAGATCGGTGAGGGGGAGACAAAGGGGTGATGTATACGGGTGAGTTAGGGGACGAGACGATCGGAGGGGGAAAGGGACCACGGCTGGGTTTAATATCCACCTCCCCCGGTCAGAGATGCAAAATTAAACTCACCCGCCCGTGGAACGCCATGATTGCAGGGGATGAAACCGCTACGTGGACAACCTTGATCAGCTGTGTGCGAGTTCATAGACCATAGGTGATGAAAAGGATGACTTGCACGCTGCGCTCCTTGGGGCAGGCGATTACACGCATGGGATGGTGAAACCCACTCACATCTATTGGGGGGTAATTGAATATGATATTTTAGATTTTAGGGAGTTACTGGCATAAGAAAACACCCAAAATGTTCCGTCAACAGCAATGGTAGCGGCGGTGGAAATGGGTGGTTGGTGTCGTTTCTCGGCGGGGGAGAGGGGGTTATATTCTTACCACCTCGTGTCAGCCCCATGCTGACACATTAGATGACCGAACTCCGGAAGGACCATCCGTGGAATTGGTACAACACACCGTAGGCTAAGCTGTGGCAAGTTAGTTTGGCACCCCTATCAGTCCGAAGTCGGCGAGGTATAGATCTCGTGTCTCTTACAGTATTGATAACATTCCCTTGGCGGCATACAACGGAAAAAGGCGAGCCAGGGACGAAGCACTAGGCGCGGCATCGAGATCATACAGGGCGTTGTTAGCACCAGGGCCAGCGACGGCTCACCTGGTGGGATACTTAGAGGCCACCGGGATGCTGCGAAGGGGCAATGACAGAGGAGGCTGAGGGAATGAGGGACCGGGGGAAGGCGAGGGGGCAGAGGCTAGAACCGGTGAGAGTACCAACCACCCTAATATTAAAACCCGTGATAGCGCACAGATAGAGGACCACTTGAAAAAACCGCTTCGGCGCTGACACGAGGCCACCAATAAAAGCGACACATCGGGAGAGCAGCGTGGCGCTTCGTAGGGGTCCGGGGTCTCTAAAACACCTGGGGATCAGTTGAACATCCGGGAGGCGCAGGCCCGTCTGGTGGGCATTGACTCAGGGACGGGAGTAGCCCGGCAGGTATCGCGTTCAATCTGTAAAAGTATTTATCGTGTTCCATTTGTAAAAGTAATCATATTGTCACACACACTCTATTATGGGCTTGATTTCAGTGTCAATTTGTGTGACATTGAAAATTAAGCCTCCCAAGATTGTGTGGGTATCATCTGAGCTGTAGAATGTGAAGTCAGTTTGTGAGGGTAATTATGAGCCTGAATGGAAGTTTATGACTTCCCCCAGAGTTTAATGATCCCAAATTTGAGTCAAATAGTGGGCCATCCAACTTACCTGCATGAGTTTGTGTGTCATGAATCAATGTACCTGAGTGCATACATTGGGGGTCAGGGCATGGCCAGAGTATGGGGCTACATGCCTGTTTATTAGACAGCCAATAGTGTGATGAATGTGCTGAGTGTATGCGCATATACTTCAGCAAAATCCATTGATATCATAGCTTACTTGGCTTTTGTCTATATTGGGTCACTCTGAGTGCTTTGGAGCCCCTATAAGTCTTCAAAGTACTTATTCTTTGGATTAACCAAGCCCTGTACCAGCGCTTACGAGAAATACCCGTACACTCCCTGGCAGCTGCCACACAAGTGAATCACAATGTAAGTAGCTGCAAAATGAGATGCTTGTAGAAGATACCTTCCTCTTTCATGCTGCATGTACGGTTTGCCATGTAGCGTGATCTGGTGCAAAACTGAAACATTATAGAGCTCGTTTTTTTGGATTCCGACTTTTTCATAGCGAAGCCAGGATTGGTTCAACCACCCCTACACTTTGAAACTGTAGAACAATCATGTAGTTAGTAGAACGTAGTAGAATAGAATAGAACGTACCAGACTATAATCGAGTCAAGTGCGCGTGCGCAGTATATGCGCAGTAGGTACATGCGTGACTCAGATAGTCATAGGGTATAAATGGATAGCTGCCCGTAAGAGCTAAAGACTATCCTATCCTATCCTATCCTATAATATTTTCGGGTCGAGCTTGCGCGAGTTTTCATCTATGTAACTGTACCCAGGAAAATCCAGACACCGGTGTACAGCGCTGTCAAATGTGTCTCAAGTGTCGGCGGGGGGAGCCTATGCGGTGTAGCCGGCGGAAACGCATGGGACGTACTGGGCGAGGGAATGGCCGGTGCGCGCCGGTCACGTGCAATGCGCCGCGACGCGCCAACCTTGCGCTTGACCACGACCTCATCGTGTCAGCGCCCGTCGTCGCGCGTCGCGTTTTCTTCCCGCCCACCGTCCCCTTCCAGCATCTTAGAAAGGATACTTTTTGCACTATAGGGACCGTGTACCGTAGCCTGCAAAGGCTTACAGCCCATTCTTAGACGAAGGGGAGCGTCGGGCTATGGTCGTGCCGCCCTTACGCCAATCACACGAAGGCTTGCAACACCGACTCGACAACGAACGTCTCGTCCCAGGAGTGGCTGTAGCCCTCCTCGTTTTTCCTTTACCGCCCACCCACCAATCCGCCAATTATGACTTTAACGTCAACCCGGAGGGTTTAGCAACCGGATCCAACAACCCACGGGTGCGGGTAATAACCATAAAATAAAACCAACCCCATAACCGCTGAGTGGGCAACACAACTACACCCTCTATCTAACCCTACGTATGCCCCGCGCCTCACACCCATACCGCCGTATATGCTACCTAGGCTGTACATACCGCTACACAATAATAAATACACGCTGTGACATATCATAACGTGCCTATTACACGCTGCAATCGTCAATACTTGCTGTATACACCATCCATGCTATACACGCAGCTACACGATCATAGACAAACCCACTGCGGTATACACAGCGCCCCGGCTGCTAACCCATTGCTTCTCGCTGGTTCTCCCACATCCGCCGGTACCCGACTGCAGCGGCGCGGCCTAAAACGCACCAGTGACCCGTGGGTGAAGAATTATGATTTTTGAACATAGGTATACAATAAATGCCACGATTTTGGCGCATATATGCTATGAATACAGACCTCGATCTTGTACTGCGGGAGCCCATGCATCGTACCCAATAGAAAGGCATGGGCAAAACGGAGTGAGCAAACAGCTGGTGCGGCACACCGGTCACATGCCTCATGCCGCGACGCGCCAACCTGCACCCAACCACGACCTGATCATGGCAGCACCCGTCGTCGCGCGCTTTCCATCCCGCCCACCATCCCCTCCGGCATGCCCCGTTGGCCTGCTCAGTCGAACCCACCCGACCCGCGAGTCGTCCTCGCGCTTCAGGGATCCGGCCACGCTCGCGCCGCCTTCGGCGGTGCTTGCGTCCCCCAGTCTTGCCGGAGGCTGAGCCGACCGATAGGTCGTGCATGGACCGGCGCCAGCACCCGGCCCCGTGCTCAGTAGAAAACTGTACCGTCTTTGTACGAAATTTGCGCGGGCAAAATTGCCATGGATAGGAATAGAACGGTGGTTAGCGCTTACGGGCAGCTATCCAATAGGGGCCTCTACGAGCCCCTAGGCTACTATCTACTCTTTACTCTCACACTCTTTAACCAAACGTTTTTGTATTCCCTTTTTCTATACTACAGTGTATACATTTGCTTTCTATAGAAACATGTCAATATCCTGCGTTGTGGCGGAGAACCACTGGAGCCAAAGTCCTAATATTCATAGGAAATTGGTGGGTGTACGGATACTTCTTGTAAGCGCTAGTAATTAAAGTGCGTCACCATTTTGTCGTGCCATTGGGTATGTACTTTCACCTTTGCATGGATGCCGTGAACGGCAAACCCCTGTCCCCTCTCATTTCTCCTTCCCTCTGACCGTCTCCTTCTTGACCAGCTCTTACGGGCAGCTATCCAGTAATTCATTGCGCTTACAGTACGCCATGGATGGATCATACCCGAGTCCAAGGATTGACAGCAACTGGCCTGGCACTGTAGTGTGACCACGATAGTGAGTCCAAAGACGGGGGTTGTGGATGGATTGTGCAGAGCGTACCCGAGGTAACTCTTGCATTGGCAACCCACGGGGAGGAGATCAGTGTTGCTTTCAATGCAAGTGGGATCTCGGCGTTTATTTTTTTGATCGGCACGACCTTCCGGAGAGTGCAATAAATGAAGGAACCTCTAGGCCCCACCAAACTCAACCCCCTATCTCTTAAACAGTATGTGAGATATCACCCATGGCCATTTTTGGCTAGTTCAGGCTGGCTCAATCTGCATCGTGGAACATGTGGAGGGGGTTTGACTTGGGACCGGGAGTACGGCACCACACCCTGAACAGCCACAGCAATCCAGTATATCAGCTGCCCATGCCAAACCCCACCAGTAACCACCCGCCTCCCCTCTTCACACGATCTATTTGTCACCGAACTGAGATGATCTCGGCCCCAATCCCCAGTCCAGCCACTGATCAGTTACGCTCAGGCTACGTAGATGGCAGGCTATTGGGGATAATCCCAGGGGTTGACCCGGTGCAAGGCTCTGACCCGATTCTGCCTGTTCTTCCCAATAGGGGCATCCTCGAGGTCCAGTCCGGGGAGTTCCCGCCTGTGCCAAAGCACGCCGAGTGTGTGGAGTGGTTTGAGGAGATAGCGGAAGCTCCAGTGCCCCGGTTCCGCGCGGCGTGCCACTGGGCGTTTGTCAAGACTGGCAGTTTCGAGCCTGTGTGTCTCACAATGAAAAGTCATAAGGAGGGGATGGACCTATTAGCTTGGGCGACGCCTCTGGCCGGTAACCCAGTCTGTTGCACCCGCGCACTGCTCGGCTACATTCCCCTGTTTCTGCCAAAAGGCGACCAACAATTCTGGCAAATGCAATGCGAATACGTGCGTGTATTACTCCCAAAGACCATCGAGATCCGGGTCGTCAAGGTAATGGGTCACAGGTCAGTATCGTATCCCAGTGTGTTGACTTCTGCTAACTTTGTTCTCGAAGTCGAGGCAAGCAGGTCTGTGTCTTGGATTCAGCAGGCACCGTGGCCTATGTTCTACAGACCCCCGACCGGACATACGAGCCACTGTGGACCTGGTTCCGCAGCTTCTTTGAGCGACGGAACGCGTACTGTACAGTGCCGTTGTTCGCCACTGACCCGCTGAGAAACGGGCCGTTTCCTCCAAATGTGGACTCACTGGCATGCAGAAAAATCTGCCTGGAGGAGGGCTACCCCCTTGGGCAACAGTCCTCGCCGCAAGCTGATCTCGTTGGCGAAGAGAGTATGGGGGAAGATAGCCATGCAGACGCAGACCCAGGTGGAACCCTCAGTGGCAAGTTGGGTGTCGACTTGTTCCTGGAGGAAGACTTGGTGGAAGAGGACGCACCTGGGGAGCCAGACCCCGACTATATGTTCTAAATCATGTAACGCATGGAGTAGGTGGGGCTGGTGAGTTCACAATTGCTCACCCCCAGAGACAAGTCATTTCTCACGGTTGCTTGTTGGCAGCCCATTGCTTGACCCCCGCGTTTTTTTCAATTTGTGTGGGGACCTACCACTGTACTGAAGAGTGCAAAAATCAATCACGGGTTATGCATCTTGGCGTTGGAGTTGAAACAATGATTGAAGCCCCAACAATCATTTCTGGGCGCTCCGGCGAGGGTTCTTTTTTTTTTGAAATCATGCATTTATTGTCGTTTCGGGGCCGGGCCCTATGGTACGACAGTACATGAGAAAAAGAGACAACGGAGAGAGCAACCGAAAGCATGTACAAGAGAGCGCGAAGAAACTTTTCGCCGGGATTACTAACAAAATAAGAAAGAAGCGCCTACGGCACAGGAGAGAACGGCTAAAAACTAGTAAGCTATCTATCTACGGTATCTATCTGAGTAAGGTATGGAAGCGTCGCGTGCGCCGTACATATTCAAGCAAAACTGGATACGCAATCTTATTAGAGAAAAGAAAAGAAAAGTTGAGGTACTCTCTGCCTCATGAGGCCAGGACACTGTGGCGGATGTCCGCATACTTGGGGCAACGGAGGATGTAGTGGAGGACCGACTCTTGCGCGTTACCGCACTGCTGGCAGGCTGGCGTGTCTACGACCTGGGTGTGGTAGAGGTGGCGCTGGGTTTGGACGAGGCCTGTGATGAGCCTGAAGAGGAGCGTGGTTTAGGAGTGAATGAGCCTGTCGGTGTCCCCCAGAAAGTTCTCTGGCTGGACTGTCGGGAATCGTGGCGGGTGTTATAGCTGCAACTATTAGGTAGCTTTTGCACAGTTGATTACGAAAATAAGGCCAGTCTTACTTGAGGAGTGTCGCATTTTACGACACCCACCTTGCTCGGGGATAATATGTGTTATTGCTGCATGCACCGTGGCTCTCGCACGATTACCGCTGTACGTGCTGTTCCTATGCCCCAGTTTCAAAATCTTACCAAGTCATCCTACCCATACAACAACGCAATCGAGGGGTCATCGGCGTGCGACAAAATGTTCGTCGCTTGCAGTTTCCTATCACCTTAGCCTATGCATTCACCGACTATCGGTCGCAAGGTCAAATAATGCCATCCATGGTCACTGATGTTGCAACGCCGCCTACCAGTGATCAACTGAATCTACAGTAGCACTCCTTGATACGCATCTTGTGCATTTGCATAGTGCGACAGTTTACTGAATACTTTAGCGCGGAAGCTCTGCCTCCGGCACTCAGTTTTAGCTCAGGAGCCCAACTGTCATGATGCATATCAAGGAGTTCCACTGTATACAATATTTATGTCGCGCTTTCGAGGAGTTCCAGCTGCGAAACGATTCGGATACCTCGTGATTTTGACAAGAGACCCCTGACGCAGTTGTTAGATTATGAACTAGCCCGAGCAGAGGGCGAGTTCGATAGACGAGGTGCACTGACAGATTCCACCGAATGATGGGGCCGGATGAGAGACCCATGGGTCACACTAAAAATCATGTAGCAACCTCGTATGGGGATTTGTTTGTTGCAACTCAGAATTTGTTAGTAGAGCGTTGAAATTAAATATCACATCATGCTATATACTTACCGTATACTGTAGCGGCATGAGAAGAACGTCGGTCTGCGTCCAACCCAGCTTTGACGCGACGTTCGGTCTCGTTCCTTGTCTCCTCCATAGCCATAGAGAGGTTCTGCTGCCCATAGGCGTGTCCAACGGACCATGGTGGTCTGGGGGTCCGGGGTCCACCGCTGGGTAGAGCACAGACGAGTAGCCAGGCCATCGACTCGCGACCGGGGCTCGCAGGGTGGGCAGCAAAATGTTCATCTACCAATCCGGTGAGTTCGAGGCGGGTGACCGGAAGGGCAGACGCGAGTACAGGAGATGGGCGGGCAAAGTAGCGTTCACTCGGACATACTTCTGTCCGCAGCGCGCGCGGCGGACAATCCATAACGAAAGGTTACTAGAAGCGGGGCACATCTCATATGTAAGCATAGCTGAGTATCCCTCCTGTGCCTCGGTGGGCTATGGCGCATCGGAGCACATGGTTGTACTCACCGAATCTCCGGGAGATTGATTTGTATTAGTTAGGGTATGCATATGCAAATTGTAAGTGGATAGAGGCGCAATGATAGTCGGGGGATCCTCGGGGGATCCCGTAGGATAGTGTTTGGAAGAGATCAGGGCGCATGAAGCCCGGCAAGATGCTAAGGCTTGGGTGGGCGTGGGGTTTGG
Organism: Ceratobasidium sp. 394; assembly: GCA_019616325.1. Taxonomy (NCBI): domain Eukaryota; kingdom Fungi; phylum Basidiomycota; class Agaricomycetes; order Cantharellales; family Ceratobasidiaceae; genus Ceratobasidium; species Ceratobasidium sp. 394. The sequence continues at coordinate 12,696 of WSTG01000853.1, forward strand.
GTTTTCTACCGAATCGTGCTACCTGACAGACTGGCGCGGAACAGATGTTATTCTGGCAAGCCGTACATACAATGTGAAAGAGGGGGTCCTCTTCTATGGGTATCCCGCTTTGCAGCTGGTCACAGTGTGATTGGATGGTGTGGCAGCTTCTGGAAAGTGTGCAAATACATTTCGTAAGCGCTACAGTGTAGTACGGTATATCCGCACCATTACCACAATTTCTCGACAAGGTTTACCGTACGACATTCAAGCTTTGCAAACGTGAAACCTAAGGCGCTGAGGTGGATACCTACAAAAAAGTGTGTCCTTCAGTGGTCTAGGGCCGACCCTATAGCCGCGTGACTAAACCTGTGTCATATGATGGTGGATGGCAGAGTATATGCAGTACACCTTGACGACATTGTCGCTTCCCCAGAGCCAGGCTGCTCCAAACCTGTTGTGTAACTGTCACTTTCACCATGGTTGCTTGCCAAAACGTAAGTTGCGTAACAACAAATCTCCTCCTGTTATAAATATTTTCAGGCGTACAGGATTCATTACATGACCCCCACAATATCTGGCTCGGGATCACTGTCATCC